>JADRCD010169352.1:1415-12638 GCA_019843815.1 Montemys delectorum | reverse complement strand
TATGCATCATGAATCAAGGCTGGTTTAAAAGTTGATTATCCATTTGCCCTGTACCATTTGTTGAAAAGACACTTCTTCATCAGAATACTCTTGCATATTTATCAACAATTAGTCAACTCTATGCATGGGACTCTACCACCGGACTCTCTTTCCTGTTCCTTCAACCTGTTGCTTCTCTATCAACATCATATACCTTGGTTATTGTAGCTAAATAAGTTGTGAACTCAAGTAGTGTTAGTCCCTTTTCATTTGTCGTGAGTGTTCATGTATGTGCTAATATATACATATGTTGTGGTGCATGTGTGCCTGTGTGCACGCATTTATAGGAAGCCAGTACACTATCCATGACCACAGCCATATGTGCCTGTGTGCACGCATGTATAGGAATCCAGTGCAGTATCCATGACCACAGCCATATGTGCCTGTGTGCACGCATTTATAGGAATCCAATACACTATCCATATCCCAAGCCAGGTGGCTTCTTCTGCTTTAGATTTTACATGAGTATTCTCATGTGATGTTGGGCTTTCCTTCAGAGTAAGTTCCGGTTTCATTGAATGAAGTGTATAGTAGTGTTTTGGGGTTTTTTGTTTGTTTGTTTTCAATTTTCCGAAGTCACTTGTATACTACTAATGTTATTTAATCTTAAATGTTTTGCTCAAATCATAACTTTGTCTAAGTGTGTCTATGTGTGTGTGCATGTAAGTTTTAAACTAGAAGTTACTTTTTAAATGTATTCTTCTCTCATACAGTACATCCCAGCCAGTTTCCATCTCCTCCATTCCTCCCAGTCCCTTCCCCCTCTCCCAGATCCACCTCTCCTCCATTTCCCTTGAGGAAAGAACAGGCCTAGGGATATCCACTGAACACAGCACAACAAGGTGAACTAAGACCAGGCATGAACCCTCACATCAAGGCTGGGTGAGGCAACCCAGTAGGAGGAGAAGGGTCCCAAGAGCAAGCGAAAGAGTCACACACACACACACACACACACACACACACACACACACCCTGCTCACACTTTTTGGAGTCTCACAGAAACAAAGCTAACAACCATAGCATATTTTCAGAAGACCTAGAACAGTCTCATGCTGGCTCTGGGATTGCTGCTTCAATCTCTGTGAGCCCCTACAAGCCTTGCTTACATAACTTATGGGAGTGGCCAACCAATGTCTGGTCTAATTTGAGACCCACACCAGGAGAGGCAGGCCATGCCCTGGCACCAGAAAATAGAGGCTGGATAGTCCAGAGACCTAGGATAGGAAAAACATCAATAACATTATTCCTAGTGACAGTCTGCTATACTCATAGGTCAATGCCTAGCCAGATTGTCATTAGAGAGGCTTCCTGCAGCAGCTGATGGGGACAGAACACTGGGTGAAGAGAAAGCCCAAATTAGAGATCTCCATTAGGTTCTTCCCCTTGGAGCTTGGGGAAATGCTGAAGAAGATGGAAGAGAGGGGTAAAGAATCATAGGAGCCAGAGAGGTTGAGGACACCAGGAGAACACGCCACACAGAATCAACTAAAAGTTTCTTATATATTAAATATATACAGCCTGAGCTGGTTACGGTTGCTCAAGTGAGTTTTGGTAATTTGTATTGCTTCAGAAATTATGTTTTTAGCTACTTGTCCATTGCTGTGAGAAAACAGCTGGACCCAAAGTAACTTGGGGAGGAAAAGATTTATCAGACTAGAGTCTATCATCCAGAAAAGCCAAGGCAGGAGGAAATAGGAGGCAGGAACTGATGCAGAGGCCATGGCTAAACACTGCTTATTGGCTGGCTCCTCATGGCTTGCTCAGCCTGCCTCCTTATAGCATCCAGGACCATCAGCCCAGGAGGAACACTGCCCACAGTGAGCTTGGCCCTCCCACATGAATCATCCATCAAGACAGTGCTCTGTAGACTTGGCTACAAGCCAGTCCTAAAGAGGGGCATTTTCTCAATACTTCTTCTTCCAAGATGACTCTGAGAAGCTGGCATAAAACTATCACTAGTTTATGTCATCTAAATCGCCAGTCTATTAGCAGGAAGTCACTGAAGATGGCCTCTTCTATCTCTTTAAGATCTGCAGACTCGGGTGATGTGTGCCACCTCCTTGTTCCTGCTGCTGGCAGCTTTCTCTCTGCTGCTTCTCCTCTCTGATCACTGTGCTAGAGTCTTGCCAATCTTCTCATTGACAGACTTTTCATTTTAGCGGGTTTCTGAACTTTAGCATTGCTTTATGTCCATGCCCATGGTTTACTTCATTCCTTTTCTAGGCTATTGAGATAGGCTCAATGGCCAATTGTTTGAGCTACTTCCTCTTTTTTAATAAGGGCAAGCAAAGCTCTAGGCAACCCTGCAGCATCATTTTGAGATATTCCACTTGCTTCAAAATTCTCTGCGTTTCTGTTGTGAGTTTTTCTTGGAACTTTGGGTTTCTCAGAAGTTAAATATATTTTTTAATTTAGTCTGGTTATTTTTGAAGAGATCTTTTTTGTTATTGATTTCCAATTTTGTTCCACCCTAGTCTGAGAACACATTCTATATGAATTAAGGTCTTTGAAATCTATGGACTTGTTTCATGTCCCAGAACAGGCTCTGTCCTGGTACAGAGGATTCATGTACTTGGAGGAGGACGTGATCTCTGAAGGTGTTCTGGGTGTGAATTCTGTGTCAGCCTGGTGGTGCTGGTGGGTATGTTCAAGTCTGTCCTATTGCCTCAGTTTCTGTTTCTAATTTTTGTGAATGATGTAGGAAAGACCTCTGAGATGCCTGGCCACAGTGTGCCCTACATGTTTTTCCTGGGCTTTAATTTATGTGTTTGGAAGCTCTGAAGAAGGTTCACCGTATTTAGATTTCTGTGGATGATGTAGGAAAGACCTCTGAGATGCCTGGCCACAGTGTGCCCTACACATTTTGGGGGTGGGGGAGGCTTTAATTTGCATGTTCAGAAGATCTGAAGAAGGCTCACTGTATTTTGACTCCTCATGACTTCCTTTGAGGGGTTTCTCTGACAATGGATTGAGCGGTCCTTCCTGCCTCTGACAAATGTGTTTGCTCTGAGGTTCTTTGTGTCTGTAAATGGCCTTCTTCTTCACTTTCTTCGCCTGAGATGAGAATGGGAGCACCCTTTGCTCTCCTTTCTCAGTTAGGTATTCTGTGGCAGCATGGACTCTGATCCTGCTTTTCAGCTATACACCTTTTTATTTGGAGTGTTCAGAATATTTATGTGAATATGATTGGTTTTTCACATTTAAATTTACTTGTGGGTATGTGAGGTCTTAAAACTATTTTATGTATATGTGTGCATATCTGGGTATATTTATGTGTGCCACATGTATGAAGAAAGCCCCAGGGAGTTAGACAAGGGCATCAGGTCTCCTAGAACTGAGCTAAGAGGGTTGTGAGCCACCATGTGGCTGCTGTGAAGCAAAACTAGGTCCTCTGCAGAAATAGCCAGTGTTTTTAATACTGAGCCATCTCCCCAGCCTTGTTTGTCACCATGCCTGACTCTTACACAGTACTGGGGGTTGAACTGAGGGTTTCACGCTTGCTGAGCAGGCAGTCTGCCCACTGAGCCATGCCCAAAAGCCTGGTTGTGCTGCCTTCCGTCTGGGGCAATCACCTTACAGTACTTGTGTCTCTTTGTCTCTCCACTGCCATTATTGATCAGCTCAGCTTTCCTGGTCTGGAAGGACAGCTCCGAAGCTAAGAGCATATATTGCTCTTTCAGAGGAACCGAGTTCAGTTCCTAGCAACACTGGGAAACTCGTAACTGCCTGGCAACTCCAGCTCCGAGGCATCCAAGGTCTTCCTCTGTGGCCTTCAAAGGCCTTCAAAGAGGCCTATACTCACACATGCACAAATCCACCAAGAAAATACACATAATTAAAAAAATAAAGTTTTTTTTAAAGCTAGATTTCTTTAAAGAAGATTAAATACAAATATGTCTAAATATTGCGGGCACCGTCCCTGTGCCTTCTCTTCCCTTGTTCAGGCTTCAGGTTTCTGTCTGAAGTCAGTCCTTTCCGTACCGCCTAAAGGATTTCTTTTGCCATCTCTCTAAGCCATTGATTCTCGCTGCTTTCTGATTTCTGCAAAAGTGGTTGCCTTCATCCTGAGAGGTATTTTTAGCACGTGTTAAGTGCGAATCGCCTGAGTTGTCTTCCAGTGAGTATCATCTTAGTGTGTTGCTTCTGGGTGGCTCTGGGTCCCTTCACTGTGCCCCATTGTGCTTGTGGGGGCCACTGAGGTGTTCTCTCTGTCAGCCATGGTGATGACAGGCTCGACATGAACTCCTTCATGCTGCCAGAGCTTGGCTGAGCCTTTCCCGCATCTCTGTAGGTGTGGGGAGTTTCGGTTGGCTGACACACATCGTGAATCTATTTCTTGGTTGTCGGATGCTCTTCCAGTCCTATAAATATCTGTTGAGGTTTATTCTGGGAAGCAGCTCGGTTACTTAGAAACGGGCTCACGCATCCTGGTCTGGTTTTTACAATTTCTTAGACAGAAGTGGAACTAAGCTCCATCTAACCGATCACTGCTTGTTCCGAAGACCAGGACCATCTGTGAGCCTGTCCCAGTGTCTGGACACTCAGAGCATGTTCTGACCTGACTGGTGGCCATGGGGCACAGCGTTGGATGTCCCAGTGTCCTTAGGCCCCAGGCAGGGTCTCCCTGGCCCTCTTTCATTGGCAGATGCCAGTTCAAGGCATAAGGGACTGTGTACACCATGGGTTTCTTGGTTCTTGCTCAGTGTTTCCAGCTGTTTGCTCCACAAATTCCAGCTGTGGGCCCCTTGGGCTTCACCATCGGGACTCCTGGGGTGTCCCTCTCTTTAGCCTCTCTCTTTAGCTTTCCCTCCATTTCTGCTCATCTCTAGCATCTGAATCATTTATACCTTGACTTCTGTTTTGCTTGGGGTGAAAAGATGATCCAGTCCACGTGCAGCAGGCAGAAGTAGAAGATGGGCTCATGGTCTCACTTCTCCTTCCTCTTCTTTCTTGGCAGCATCTATGTAGCCCAGGCTGGTCTTGATTCACGATGCAGCTCAGGCTGAACTGAGCACAACTCAAGTTGTGTTCTCGCTTTTGTTTTAGATGTGGAGGTACCTTCCCTGTTCGTCTGTCCTACTCTGTGCAGTATGACCTTGTACACATTATCTGAGTCCAAATGTAGCAGAACTAGTGAGCAAAGCCCCCGCCACTGCCGAGCTCACTTGATCCATTTCTTTCCATTGAGTCAAGGTGCTTCAGGCTCTTTAAACAAGAGAGCACACAGAACGTTCTGCAGGGAGGATGCACAGCAGAGCTCCCCTGCTGCACTTGAGGCCACTGCAGCTGCTCTTGTCCCATCTCTTTCTGTCCCTGATGTTGCCTTTAGGCACCAGGAGAGAGGCAGGTACATGATATAGTAGTACATTCTGACTCATAGGTGGCAGGCTGAGGAGCATGGGTGCTGGGACAGCCCTGGGTTTCTCTCTGGCCTGTCACTCAGTTGTCTGTGGTCTGTGCCAACAGCTCACTTCTGTGCCAATCAAGGTGGACATACCTTTTATACACTCAGGTACAGGTGCAGGCAGAGGGATAGGAGCTGATTTCTTAGGCTTGCATGTTAGGAAGTAGGGACTGCCATGGAGATAATGAGCCCTTGGCAGTTAGTGTGTAGCATCCAGAAGCAGAGGGAGATATATATGCAGGAGAGGAGCAGACAGGCAGGGAAAGGTCTGAGTCCTGAGAACACAAGTGTGGAGGGGAGGCATGTCAGAGCTGGGAGAACACAGGGCTGGCGCTGTGGCCTAGGAGGACAGAGCAGGTAGCAAGGCAGTTGAAGGTATCTGTGCCTCCATGATGTGAGGGTGGTGGAGGCAGAACTTACCCACCACCCATCTTACTTCCTCTGGTGTGAATCACGGAGGCTAATGAGGCAGAGACTTGGGGAGCATGCTGAGCCTCATAGGGGGGTGCAGCATGCATAGAGAGTGAAGGCCAGGTGCAGCCCCGTGCTGCGGTCCTCCCTGCGCTGCGGTCCTCCCCATGCTGCGGTCCAGTACCTGAGGAAGAAGCCAGCATCCCGTGGTCCTTCCCAGCATTCGGACTTTCTGCCTCGGTTTCTTGAATAGCTGCGTCTGTACTGCTGAATCTTTATGTTAATTCCTAAAAACATGGTACTGGATGTGTGTGAATAAAATCAGGTTTCCTTATTTTATGGAAGAGAAACTTTCCCCAGCATCTTTATCAACAAAAGTCAGACACATTGGCCCTGGAACCTTTAATTACTTCACACAGAGAACTGTATTTATGTCAGAACAAGCCCCCAGTACAGAAAACCAAAATGAGTGAGTAAAATAATGCTTGCTCTGTTTTTACCCATTGTTTAGGATGACATTATGAATATGTACAAAATTGGGCATATGTTCATGTATCTCCATTATAATGTATTTCTCTTTGTTTCTTGGTGACGTCGTGACTTTTTCATGTCTCGGTGACACATTGTCTCCGTTAGGGTGTCTGTTGTTACAATGAGACACCAGGACCAAAAAGCAACTGGGGGAGAAAGGGTTTGTTTGGCTTATACTTCCAGGTCCCTTGCTGTTCCTCATGGAAAGAAGTCAGGACAGAAACTCAAGCAGGGCAGGAACCTGGAGGCAGGAGCTGGTGCAGAAGCCATGGAGGGGTGCTGCTGACTGGGTGCTGCTGACTGGGTGCTGCTGACTGGCTTGCTCAGCTACTTTCCTTTAGAACCCAGGACCACCAGCCCAGCTGTGCCGTCCCCAAAATGGGCTGGGCCCTCCCCCATCAACCAGGACTTGAGAAAATGCTCTAAAGGCTTGCCTACAGCCTGATCTTATGGAGGCATCTTCTCAATTGAGGTTTACTTCTCTCTGATGATTGTAGCTTGTGTCAAGTTGACAGAAAACTACCTGGTACACATGTGCTCTGGCATTTTGAATAGATATAGAGGAAAACACCTGGAAATGATTTAACAGATGTCCAGCCACAGCTGCCTCTTGCCTAGCCCACTGTTTGCCTAGGGTGTATTTGATTTCATACATTTATAAGTAAGACAGAGAGAAGTCTCCTTTTGTGTTCTAGTGTCGCTGGGATATTGGAGTCTATGCTGCCTATCAATGCGAAGCTGAAGCAGAGGCAGGAATTGAATCTGTTAGCTACAGTTCATTCAGAGAGTTGGATGACAGAGGGTTAACATTGCAGAGGTGTGCCGCCTCTCATCCCATCATCAGCTAGAAAACTGAACTGACTGGACTGGCAGCTATGGCTGTCAGTGGGTCATCCCTACAGTCTGTACCTCTGGCCAGTTTCTCTACCCATTGCATCTTGCCCTCATTCCTCTTATCATCCTCTCACAATCCAGGGGCCTAGGAGCCTCAGATTCTTCCTGAAGCACCACCTGGATGAGAGGTCGCTTCATAGCAGTGTGTATGAGAGTCCTGTCTACAGCACAGGCTGCCAGAGCCATTCTATAGAACATGAAAGAGCCCTGACTATCCCCTGTTGCTTGTCTGATTTTTGGGGGGCAAGGGTTGTGAGGTTTCTAGAGCAAAGATCAAAGACTAGGAAAAAGTAAGTATGGTCCTGAGTCCTTAGAGCTGTGTGGACAGGAAGTTTCATCTTGACTCTCAACCTTCACCTTCTACTCCCTAGTAGACTCTCTGTTCTCCAGACCCTGCTCCTCAGGACCGACCCTGTCGAGAGAAATCTTTACTGTTCCCTTCATTGTTAGTGTCCCCTGAGTGCTAAGTAGCAGACCCTGGTAGCCTCCAGACCTTAGTGAAGACAGATCAAAAGTTCTGGCTGTGGCCCTACTGTGTGTCCTGTGGTAGTCCTGGAGACTTGGAATACACAGATGAGCCTTTATTTACAAAGATCTCATGCAGGGAAACTTTCCACTGACTAGAGGCACCAGTGAGAGGCTTTCTTGGCGAAGAGCAAGTTTAATCAGGTTTGTAAGGATGAACCTGGGGCATTCACAGTGTTTTCCAGACTCTTCTGTGAGTGTGCCACCACAGTCAATGGGCCCTTCCAGTTGTGCATGCCGTAGTACCCAGAGAATGGCTGACTTTCCCTCACCAGGGGGCAGCCCCCACCATTCACACAGAATTCCTCTCTAGATCCTTGAAATACTCCCAGTTCACTTAGTCACCACATCTTTCCGAAAACACCAACTGAAACTTTTGTGTGTATGGCTTCTTCAGACTATGAGCTAACAAATCCAGGATGCCATCATTTGCAAAGCCAGTAAGGCAGACTCCGTCTGAGCCACTTCCAGTACCTTCTTTTTCTCTCTAAGGCACATGATGAATGACTCCTACTAGACATTCAGACCTCAACAGACTTGTGTCTCATCTCTCAAATTCCTCTTAAGGGATCACATTCTATATATTGGCCTGTTTTGTGTTTCTGCTGCACAGTGGGGGCAGGCCCTATCTCAGGGGCTGGTTTTCTTTCCTTTCATATTTCTCAAGTGACATGTATGGTATACATGTCCAAAGGCTAAGATGCAACTGAGCCAGGCAGACCCCGAGCCAACCTGGTGGTACGCTCCCTTGCAACATTCTTGCATGACTGACTCTGGTGTCCACATGTCTCTCCGGGGGCGGGGGGGGGGGGGGGAGTGGCTGACATTGAACCAATCTCCAGAGAGAGAGACAGATAAGGACAAGTGGTTAACAGCTGCCAGTCAAGGGAAGTAAGACAGATGCCAGATCCCGATGGAGATCCTGATCCAGCCGTGTCCTGCCACTCAGAAAGATGTATAAGCAAGGCCAGCAGGGCAGGGGGCAGGCAGGGGAGCCTCTGGGGTGGCATGCTGTAGGTACTGAAAGCACATGCATACGGTTAGAAAGGCACTGGAGAGAAGTCACTGCTACCTGGGGCTGGAGTCACAGCCACCACTGCTAGAATTACGCTGTAATTCATGAAGATGATGTAATTTCATGAGGATGTGGGCCATGCTCACCCAGGTATCTAGTTCCTGGACACTTGGGATGTATGATACCCTCTGTGGAGCATGTGACCCAAGGCCTAATGTGGTATCGTGCATCCTGCACTGCCCATTGAGCCTCTGGAAACAGCGCAATGTAGCATGTGTGGGTCATCCAGTTTCAGCTTCAGGCCCCTGGATCTAACTCCTGACCCCATCCACAGAAGGCTACGTGGAGCCAGTTCTCTAAGACCTGTTTCTCACCCTGGTGGGTCTCACAGGAACATTGCCGAGGAAATGCAAGAAGGAGCTGCTAGCGGTGAAGCTGAGGAACCGACCGAGCAAGCAGGAACTGGAGGACCGGAACATCTTCCCCAGGAGGACTGATGAGGAAAGGCAGGAGATCCGGCAGCAGATAGAGATGAAGCTGTCCAAGTAAGTGAGCACGTGCAGACCGATGCGGAGGCTCGTACTAGCCTCTGCGATCCTTTCCCCCAGTGTCCCACAGGGCTCAAAGGTGGATGCGGGATCTGCAGCAGGTTGCTCGGCCCTCGGCATTGCATGGGAACACATACCTCTCTCTCAGGGCTGCCTGTGTGCCTGTGGCTCAGCAGCATCCCTGTCCTCTACCTGTCGAGTTCCCTGCGACAATCAAACCTTTCTCCAGGTATCACCAAAATACCCCTTGGTGAACCACTGGTCTGCACAAGTCAAGGGAGACGTGTGAAGAAGGGAGGGTCTGGACCAAATTGCTGAGGACATGTTTTTGCTGTGGTAGGGCTGGCTACCTACAGCCCCTCATAAAGTCCATCCATCCAGTTATCTCCCTCTAAGAATATGGGTCCAGTTTTGCTAGATCACCTGAGTCTTTTGGGAGAAGCTGTGTTTGCACAAATGTGTACAGTGTCATACTTTGTGGGGTAGAATGTGCACAGCATGCTATGTGCTGCAGGGTGAGAGAGTCACCAACATCCTTCTACACTCAGTCCCAGCAAGGTCAGGATCTCCTCCTCCTCAAAGTCTGGCTGTGGCCTATGAGAATAAGCAGTGGATTCCTATGCTTATTATCTGGGGTCCGCTGGGTGATGGTTACTTAGCAACCAGTCTGTGCCCTGAGTCAGGCCAGAGGCAAACTACCCCATGTTGGATCACAGAGAGCAGGTCTAAAGAGCATTTATAGATGGTGGAGCTACAAGAGGCAGGGCTGTAACACACATTCAGAATGTAGGACTGGCTAGGGTGGGTCCTAGAGGGTGGGGCTATGGGTTACCGGCAAAGGGCAGGGCTGCATGGCACCTGCAGAAGTGGAACTTCAGAGGGTGAGGCTGTGGGTCGCCTGCAAGCACCTTAGCTGCAAAGGGTGGGCCTGGAAGCTGCAGCCGAGCTACTTGGTTTACGCATGTCTAAGAGGTACGGAAGATAAAGGTTGTAGTACCAGGATTCCCCTCCGCTCACAGAACTGGGAACTAATTTTAGACTTTAGGATGTAATACATCCGCTTCTAGGTTTCTTGTCACTACATCTGAAAATGGAAAAGAGTCCCAGAATTAGACACAGAGAGCAGGAGGCTGTGAGTCTCCCCGGAGGTCAGAGGTGGCTTCTGGTGTCTCTGCGCCTTCCCCATGGGAATGGTCTAATTGGCACTCTGCCTGTGTGCCTTCTTAGGAACATCCACATTCTACTGCTAAATAATTCAGCCTCCGGTTGCCATGGCAACACATCATCTATCGTATCCCCAAGAGTATTTGGGGTTTCCATAGCGTTTTCTTGTGCTATTTCCAAATCTTAATTTTTGATTCTTCTGTGTGTTCCATGGCTTCTCTGAGCGAAGTGATTCTTGCCTTCCACCCATGACAACACCCAGTATGCCTGGTCTGGGCCTCCACACTGAGGTTGGGATCCCCTCTATGGGGTAAAGTTTTGAGTTACTGCCTTCCTTCAGGGTTACTGAGCCTGTTCTCCAAATACATGTGGGTGAGTGGGTACAGTCCTGGTTTCACAGTCCCAGAGCTGTGTCCTAGGAATAACCTGCAAAAGCCTGTGTGCCCCCTTATGTCCACAGCCCCCCCCCGGAACAAAGGCCTGTGGGCCCCCCTATCTCCACCCCCCCCTAGGAACAAAGGCCTGTGTGCCCCCTTATGTCCACAGCCCCCCCCCCAGGAACAAAGGCCTGTGTGCCCCCTTATGTCCACAGCCCCCCCCAGGAACAAAGGCCTGTGTGCCCCCTTATATCCACAGCCCCCTAGGAACAAAGGCCTGTGTGCCCCCTTATATCCACAGCCCCCTAGGAACAA
>JADRCD010169351.1:2187-24328 GCA_019843815.1 Montemys delectorum | reverse complement strand
CCCCTCCCCTCCCCTCCCCTCCCCTTCCTTTCCTTACATTAGCTGACCTGGAAGGAGCCAGAACCTCCTAGGCCAGTGGTTCTCAACCATCCTAACTCTGCACATTGTGGTGATTCCCCAACCAGAGAAATGATTTTCATCGACACTTTATAACTGTAATTTTGCTACTGTTATGAAACATAATGTAAAGATCTGTGCTTTCCAGTGGTCTTAGGCGACCCCTGTGAAAATACCATTTGACCCCCCAGAGTACTCTATACATAATAAAGAAATACAGGTTAAAAAATTAAAGATGTATTTATTTATTTTATGTGTCTGAGTGCTGTATCTGTGTGTACTCTGCATGCCAGAAGAGGGCATCAGATCCCATTACAGATGGTTGTGAGCCATCATGTGGTTGCTGGGAATTGAACTCAGGACTTCTAGAAGAACAGCCAATGCTCTTAACCACTGAGCTATTTATCCGGCCTCAATAAATAAATTGTATTTTTTTTTCCAAAAGGAAAGTGTTTTGAAATAGAGAAAAAAAGAAAGAAAAAAATTCCAAGCTAATTTTCAGCATTGGGCCTACCTTCAGCCTCCATAGCTGTAGATCAGACAGTGCAAATGTGCCTTTTGTTGATGTTGCCATTGTTGTTGCTCTTGCTTGCATCGGTGGGCAGTCGCCCTAGACTTGGAGCTGTCAGTCACCCAGGTTCTTTTTATCCTGTTGCTCTGCCATTTGTAGCCTGTGTCGGGGTTTGCCTCAAGTTTTAGAAGAGTTGCTGGGATTCTACCTATCATGTGTGTGCTCCTTCTCAGAGGAAGGAGTAAAGGATGGGGAGAAGGGAGGGAGCAGGTAACTTCAACTGAATACAGAGCTACCTGAGGGTGGCTCCATTGAAGGATCGCCCAGAGCTGACTGACTGTGGACACACTATGAAATAATATCATGATTGATGACTGACTGGAGAGAACGCAGACCACCGTGGGCAGCACCATTCCTAGGCTGCTTGTCCTGGGCTCTATATCAGAAAGCTGAGTGAACATGGGCAGCTGGGTGAACATGGGCAGCTGGGTGAGCATGGGCAGCTGGGTGAGCATGGGCAGCTGGGTGAGCATGGGCCGGGCTCCTGCAAGGAGAATGGGCAACATTCCTCCAAGGTCTCTGCCTCAGGTTCTAATGCCACTTCTCTCTGTGATGGGGCTGTGAAGTGTAAGCTGAATAACTCTGTGTGTGTGTGTGTGTGTGTGTGTGTGTTCCCTGTATTACAGTAGCAGAACGAAATGAACACAGTAGATATTCCCCTCTGAAGAACACATCTTGCAGGCTGCACAGACTTTCCACCAGAATCAGACAGAACTTAGTCTTACCGTTCTGTCCCCTATGGAGTGTTGGCGAAGGAGGTCTGTATCCCCATCACTGTGTACCCAGATAAAATTGGGCTGGCACTACTTCAGGTCACACAGTGTTATCTGCCAGAGACCTAGGTGCCCTTGCCACTTCAATTCTCTCTTCCTCAAAGAGAGAGCAGGACATGCCTCTCTGTCTGGCATTGAGACCTTCCCCTGTGCCACCCAGCGCCTTCCAGTCTCTTCTCTAGCAGATCCTGGATGGGGTCTGGTGAAGCTGCTTCCAAGGCCTTGACAGTGTTCAAGGCTGAGGTGCGGGTGGGGTGGGGGAAGGGCAGGAAGGAGGGTGCTTTCTCTTCCAGGTTAGGAAGGGTCTGGAGATATATGATGGCATGCCACACTGGCCTCCTATTATCCGGAGAACACGCTCCATGTTTTTCTGGGAACTATTAGAATTCTCCGCCCAAAGCAGGGGATAATTACATGTTACCGATCTCCAGACTTCAGGTTTTGTGATCTCTCTTTTAAGAGAGATATATTTTTACCACATATTGTGTTGGCAAAACCCATCTCCTTCCCTCCCCATAGCCAGGATTGTGATGTAAGGCTCGGGGAGAGGGGAGGAGGCTGCGAGCTAACTTTGGTCAGAGGTGGCTGGTGACAATAAAGGTGTCTGTGGTCCCCACCTAGAGCAAAGAGGAAAGATCGTTTATGGCAGATGTGTTGGGATGACAAGCTTTTCCGAAGTCCTATGGAGGTGTGGGTCCTGCGAGGCAGAACAATCGGTGGGCCTCAGTGTGCCCCTCTGTCCACTGGGGCACATCTGGGCATCTCTCCTTGCTGGCCCTGGGCCTTGAAAGCCCTACCCTTTAAGAGCCTCAGCTTCCCGTTGACACTGGGATCCCACAGTTTGTAACTGGGGACTGGTTGTGCCAGAAGTTCCTTCAGAGAGCTGAGCATGTGGCACAGGCCACTTGTCCCTCTGTGTAACAAAGTCATCTTATCTATCTGCCTGGTCATTTACCAAAGAGCTTAAACAACTGGTTTGTCAGCAGTGTGTGTGAGCAGTCCAGGGCAGGAAGCCTAGGCACTCCCCCAGGCCCTCAGAAACAGTGTCCTAGAAAGTCATACAAGGGCTAGAGGAGGTTTCCTTTTGAGCTGTGAAAGGTGGCCTCTCTTGACTGCAGGGATAGCTATCAGCAGGGAGTGGTCTGGGGGACAGGGAAGGCTGACATTGGTCAGCCAATGTAGAGGAGAGGTTTTCCCTGTCCTCTCTCCATCAACCTGTTTCAGAATTACTTTTCTGCCTTTCCCACATCCAGAAAACTACCCTGGGCTCAGCTCACACCTTAAGTGAATTTTGTAGTTGCAACTTCGAGTTTTCTTATTTTATATTTTTTGTTTGTTTGTTTTGTTTTGAGCCGGGGTCTCCCTGTTTTTCAGGCTGGTCTTGGACTTGCAGCAGATCCTTTGCCCCAGCTTCCAGCATGCTGGGATTACAGGCGTGCACAGCTGGACTTCGCTGTGTGTGGCTGTGTGTGGCTGTGTGTGTGTATGTGGAATGTCAGGTGTCTTTCTCTATAATTCCCCACCTTATTTTTAAGTCATGGGCCATGGAGTTCATAGATGTGGCCAGACTGGATGGGCCGCAAGCCTCAGGATTTCCAGGCCCTGACAACCCCAGCTCGGGAGCACTGGAGCTGCAGATGCGGGCTGCCACACACACCTGACTTTTACGTGGGCATTGGGGATCTGAATGTGGGTCCTAATGCCTGTATGACACATACCTCACCACTGAACCTTCTCCCTAGGCCAGATAGACTTTTAAAAGACAAGAAATAAACTTAGTCAAAGCTGGCCATGGTCGTTCTTGGGAATGCTTCCTGGCTGAGAGAGAATCCTTCACCATAAACTCTCTTCAACTACAGCAAAGGTTCATGAAATCTTCATGACAGCTAAATGGAGTGATGAATGAATTTGACATGATGCTTGGGTTTCCAGATGGTTAATTAAACATCTACTGTGGTGTTTTTTTTTCTTCTTCTCCATAGTTTGAAGCTCAAACCCTTCCTTTCCTTTCACGCCATCAGGACCGTCGGCTGTCCACGCTCTGGGCACTCAAATCTGAAGTTGGGCACCAAGGAGGCACACAGCCAGCACATACACAGTCCTCGGCTGGGCTGGCTTCAGCCTTAGTGCTTGTGGCTCTCTCTGTGAATGATCCAGAAGCTCAAGGGTCACATGGTTATAAGGAACCCCAAGTCAGAGTGCTAATAAGAGTGGCTGATGTGTGGGGGGACACAGACGAATTGTGAGTGACTCTGGAGAAGATATGGCCCAGGAGCCAGCTGGGGGCTGCAAGTGGCCCCCGGTGCTCCCTACAAGTGATGGGAGGGCAAGCTCTTTAGGCTCCTCCTAAGTTCTCTGAAATACTCGGGCACTGCCACCAGGAAACTTGCATTGAAGGTGGGCAGCCAAGTGCCCCTGGTCCAGCTGGCAGCTACAGCTGTCCCAAAAGAACTGAGACATCCCACAACATTAGGTAACCCCGACCTGAGGCCAAATGGCAGCCACCCCTGAGGGCATCCACCTGTTTTGACTGAAGGTTTTAAAAACCCTGGGCCTTAAAGATGGCTCTGTATGAAGCAAATGGTGTCTGTACTCAGTGTGAGCTCTTTTAGGGGGGTCTGTGTGTCCTACCCCCAGCTTCCAAGAGTCTTATATTGAAGCCTAGCGCCCAGGAGTAGGGCACCCATGTACTGCTAGGACTCCCCTCTGCTCCACTTTTGAGCACTGAGGACCAGGAGGGCTTGGTACACGCCACTCCTGGGTGTAACTTACCACACAGGCCTCATTGGTGTCGATCTGAGGTTGGCCTTCACCTGCAAACAGCTTGCTTTCCCCTTCTCTGGGGTCAGGGGGCAACATCAAACCTCCTGCACCCAGCCTGTGTCTTGGGGTGGACTTCTGAAGGCCATCTAAGAGTGTCTTTCCGAAGACCTTAGCTAAGCTTTTCCTCAGATGAGGGGAGCCGTGAATGTTTGGGAACTCATTTAACCCCACCCTTCCTCTAGTAGAGCCACTTGTGGGAACAAGGGTTCCTTCTGACACCCCCAGACCCAAGTGACCTCAAATAGCCATTGAACAATCTAAGGCTCCTCAGCAGTTATTGCAGCTTCTGTCTTTACTCCACGTGTCCTGGGTTGTGGCTGAGGATGGGGGTGTGCAGGAAAGGAGAGCTACCCAGCCAAAAAAAGGGAGAAAATTCACTCTCCAAAGAACTGTAAAATTTCTTGTGTATTGCGGCTTTTCAGAACGCCAACATTGGCACACAGATTAGAGATGCACAGAGAACAGCTTCTTCAGGCCTGGGCACAGTCTCCCACAGTGGTGTGCTCCAGGCACGAAGAAATCCCAAGTGTTGACCAGGAACAGAAGGTGGGGGGATAGCTGCAAAGAAGGGGATCCCAGAACCGAGCAGCAGTGCAGTCGGTCAGTGTGCTGGGGGACAGGTGACAGGTGACACAGGACTCTGGGGTATGGTAGCATTTCCCGCTCTAAGTCCAGAGTGCGGATGAGAACATTTCTCTCATCATTACATTATTCTATGGTTCTGGAAGCTGGGGGACAGTGACTAAGAAGAGAGAGATTGGACAGAGAAGGTCTGGAATCTGCCTGGCTCCGACTCCTGTTACATGTGGGGTACGGGGTCACGTCTTAACTTTCTGCTAAGACAACAGACTTCTTTTGCAGCAGGCAAGGTCCTGCAGACCCCAGCTCCACAAAGCTGGCTCACAGCCCCAGGCTCTGTAAAGTCTTTCTCCTTTTACATAGCCTGGAACCCTGCAGGGGTCATGACCTCTCTGGAGGAAGCACTGGAGATGGCAATGTGGGCAGAGGGAGTTAAGAAGTGTCACTTTCTCAGTAGACTCCCCATCCCCCCACCCCAACCCCCAAGCCTACCAGGTCAGTTCCTCTCCAACCAGCCACTTCCCAGGACCAGCTTAACTTGCCATGGGAAGAGACAGTGTGGACCCAGCATCTAGAGAGTTTGGCCAGAGTCCAGGTCCCACAGCCAGCAGCCTGCAGGGGCTGAGAGCCTGACACCATTGGTTTTGCTCAGGATACGAGATACTCTGCCTTTGACAAGCCCTTCCTTGGAGGTCCTACAACCCACATCCAAGGGACCCCACTTTTCAGTCCAGGGTTGTTACCCAAGGGAGTAGGTGTGCCCCTAAGCCCAATGAACCCAGCAAGCTCCTGCAGCAAGCCATTCAAAGAAGCAAGGACAGCCGGTTTGGCCCCAGAGGACAGTGGGCACATTCAGCCTGGCTTTCTGCTGAAGCGGCAAACACAAATGAGGTTTACTTTGTCTAGATCCCCCACCAAGATGGGAGCCACATGCAGTATTCCATAAGAAGGCTGCAGGATCAGCTGGGGGTCTCTGCAAGCAGGGTGCGTGCATGCTGGGGGAAAGGAAATGGTGTGCACAGCTCAACTTCAGCAGTAGCCCTTGCTGGACTGGCCCTAAGGGTGAGACACTGTAGGGAGTGCCCCCACTCTGAGCCTGGAGGGAGAGCACTTCCTCAGTAAGGCACACAGGGAAACAGGGGACATCTCGGTGACAACAAACTGATATTTTACAAACCGTATGTGTATAAACAGGCATGGTGGCCTGAACTCCAAAAGATTTTCAAGTAATAAAAAAGTGCTGTATACAGGCCACTGCCTCTTCTCTTGTTGACACGTTACCATTTTCTCCCCTGTGGCTGGGGAGGGCTGGGGTCACTCCAGGAATTCCAGCAGACTCACCTGAGGACACACTTCTGCTCCTGCCGAACCTTAAGAGATCTCACTACACAGCATCCCTTTAGGGCTAATTACATCCTGGGAAATGAGACCCCAGCCCTGCAAACATGTGCTCAGGCAGTCAAATGACCACATCAAATACAACTCTGCCTCGGACAGAAGGGGGGAGAAGGAAAGTTATGCTATGCTAGGGGCTGAGGCATGGGCCGCAGGGGTTGGTGGCAGTCTTTCCTAACCCTTTTGGGCTTCCCAGGGGAACACTTGGGCTTGTCCCTTTCAATCTTGGGTTGACTGTTAATTGGCTTCTTGAAGTGAAAATCAATATTGAGGGGAATACGCGGTCTGAGGTCAAGCAGCCACCACCTTGGGCCTTTCCTGTATGCCAGCGTGGAGCTGCGAACATCCCAGCCTTGGGACGCTGGAGTCTAACCCGCTTCTGCACGAAGCTAGCTGCTGTATCCCCTGGCACCAAAATCGGGGAGTTGCTTTGGCTTTGGGGACACACCTTGCACCCAAACACTGAACCTTCATAGTTTTTGTGTTTTAAAGAGGAAGAAGAAGAAAAAAAAAACTAAGATTCCTTCGGTAACAGTTTATTTTCATATTGGGAAAGGCATCTGGGATTGGGTGCCTCTGTGGGGGGTGAGGGGGGAGTTCCTGACTCAGCTGTAACCCAGAGGGACGACAGGACTCGGGTCCCCTTCGGCAGGGAATGTGTAACTCTTCACAGCCTGTCTGGACAGAAGCATCCAAGCTTGCAGGCGCATGGCTCTGGGGAGCCTGGCTTTCCTGCACAGTGGGGGCCCACTGAGACCTGGGAGCAGGGGGACACCTCCCCCTTGTTCTGTTCAGACTGAAACTCAACATTTCTCCAAGTCTCAACACGCTCTCTAGAAGTTTCCATCAAACAAGCACTGATATATTATATTAAAAAATAGTGCAAAATCTCAACATTTATATAAATAGCTCTAAACCCCTGCTTTGTAGGTTTTTTTTTTTTTTCTTTACAAGGTAATACACACTTTCGGAGTTGGCACTCAAAAAATTGCCATTTTTTTTTCTCTTCTAGTTCAGAAAACAACTTTTTTTTTTTTTGAATAGGCCTCTTCTAATACAAAAATACTCCTGCTCTCCCACATACAGAGTTCTCTTATTTTATATATATTTATATATATAATATTGCAGATCTTAAACAAAGGTTTTGTGCAAATATGTCTTTAAAGTTAAGTAAAACCATCATAAACAAAGGAAATTAAGCATTCGCGCACAGAGTTCAACTAAGAACAGTGAAGAGAAGACTAACAGAGCATTTTCTCGTTTGCCTTCAAGAGCGGCTCAACAAAGAAACAAGACAGCTTTTTCTTTTTTCTTTTTGCAAGCTTTCTGAGTTTCTGCATTCAGACCACACAGAACATGTAAATATTTATACACAGACAGGAGAACTACCACAGGCCACACGGCCCGCCTGGATGTCCCCTGATTTCCTCTCTCTTCTCTCTTAAGAAGTGCAGAGTGTTTTGTTTGTTTGTTTGTTTTGCGGTTTTGTCTACAAGTGCCCTGGCCCCCACTCCTAGAGGGGGTGACCTTTCTGTTTCTCCTTCTCCTTGTTTTCCAGTGGGGCAATGTGAGGGTGATGGAGCCGGGTCCCCTCTAGCAGGGAGGACGGCCCGTTACTTTGCTGGTGCTGGAAGGAGGAGCCAGGGTAGTGACCGATGACCTCACTGTAGGTGGGAGGTGGCCCCTCCATGCGCCCACCGCTGCTGTAGCAGGTGGCACTGATGCCCGAGTTACTGCTGGGGGGACAGGGGCCTCCCAGCATGGTGCTGTCTATAAGGTCACTGTCGAAGATGGTCCGGTTGGGGGGTGCACGCACAGATTCCCGGTTCAGCTCCAGCTGCTGCTCTGGGTCCCGTAGCTGGAGGGTGCAGGGGCCCTGGTAGGGTGGGGGCTCCTCCCCATCAGACAGTGAGATGGTGGGTGGCAGGGCAATTTCGTGCTGCAGGTAGGGGTAGGTGGGCTGGAACCGGCTCCGCTGGACGAAGGGGGGCACAGCGAGGCGGTCAGTGGGCCGAGGCGGGGCATAGACCTGCGGCTGGAGGTGGGTACAGCAGGGTTAGGGAGGGAGGCTGACTGAGGCCGGATCCCCCAGTTTCAGAGACTGAGTTGTGTGAGGGGTTGCCCCAGGTAAATCCCCAAAACAGAGCTGGCTGCAGATGGTGCTGCAGGGGCCTCCTGGATCAGGGAGTGCCTGGACGAGGCCCATCCATCATTGGGGGGGGGGGGGGGGGGGGGCGAGGCTTGGTCTTACCTCTGGCATTCCACCTGACACCGTACTCTCTGAAGGCCAGAGGCATCCTTCCTGTAGGATGGAAAGGGACACAGAGTCAACAGTGGACAGAGCTGGTGACGCAAGACGCTGCCTATCCTAGATTTGAACTCGTCATCCTGTAGTGAAGACTTGGGCGCATGCACTTCTCACCCTCCAACAAACTACCATATCTGTGTGGCCAAAGGCCACACTGGCGCTGTCAGCCCCTCACGCAGCTTCTGATGCTGTCAGTAGGCTTTCCATAGCACGTATCTGATCTGTGGGGCACCCCCTCTCAAAGCCTGCAGACAGCTTACCTGGGCATTAGAGCTGATCTTTACCTGGCTTATAAGAAAGTCCAGCCTGGCCTGTCTGCCTCCCGTCTCTACCAGGACTGCTTGCTCCCTGCATGACCATGCCCAAAATGCTTAACTCTGATCTCACAGGTTCAGCATCTGAACATGTAGACATATACGCTTGGTTAGAGAAGTTAATGAATTTAATGTTGACTGTCACAATCCAGCTGACCCTCAGGGGACATAAGGAATTAACAGGGACCTCTGCACACAGAGACCAGGTCTGACATGTTTCGACATGCTAACTTGTGTCCCAGGCCTTTGGACTGGCCACTCCAGGGTGGGACCAGTTCTCCGTTGATGTTCAGTGCACCGGTCCCTACAGACTCTGTAATTTAGAGTCTCTCACATCTTTATTAATGATAAGCAGATATGGAACCGTTTGTTTGTGTGATGGCTTTTGCTCACAAGGCTCATGTTCTCAGCAGTGGGGGTCCCAGGAAGGGAGCAAACTCTTCCAGGAGAGAGGGTGTCCTTGCTAGGGTCAGTAGCTCTGAGCTGTCCCGAATAATTCTAGTGTAACTGCCAGCCTGTGGAAAAGCCGCCTTAATTTTGGCTTTACTGTGCTATATCTCCAGAAATAATACTCTCAGACTCTCAGGGCCTACAATGTGGTCAAGTAAACATCCCATTACCGCAATCCAGATGAAAACACATCCTTCTACCACTCTAAATTACACTGGGCTGCCACCACTCTGAGCTCGGAGAAGTTCCTCCCCGAGCTGCAGAGGGCTGCAGTTCACCCAGTGGCCACTAGGGGGTGCTGGGGCTTGCACTTGCAGGTGAAGATTGCTTCTCTGATACAGTGAATGGCCCTGGCTGCCCTAAAAACTTACAAGCCAGACACACAGGTGTCTCCTGGGGTTTGAATCCTGGAGCCTCCCTCCCTCAGATCTCTCCCCATACACAGCCACTCAGTCTACCTTGCTTGGGCACCTCTGCCTGCTGTACGGTGAAGACCTGAGCTGCCCTCTATCCTGCCTCTCCAGACACATCAGGTATACGCTCAGGAAGGCAGGCGTGGCTCCTGCAGGAGAAGCCAGCGGCCGGCCCCGTCTGCGGCACCTGAGGCCTCCGCCTCTGCTCTGGCTTGCCCCTTCCCACAGGGCCTACTCCTTCCTACCCACATCCTCTCCCAAATCTGCTTAGATTCTTTCGATGCCAGCCCCATCCACCCACTGCTAGCCCAGCAAACCTCACAGCTCTCATACTTCCCTCAATGATGAACTGTGACCTGTTAGTGTAAGCTGAATGAATCCCTTCCTCACCCAAGCTGTCTTTGGTCACGAGGTTCTATCACAGCCAGAGACAGGCAACCTTCCTACACACACAGCCTCATCTCGGCTCACTCTCTCTGAAAAGCGGCAGTCGGGCCAGGAGGGACTACCATATCCCCTGTGCCTACAGTCTAGTGTGGTTCACAGCACATGCATAAGTTACAGCAATCGATTATCACTTAACCATCTCTTGGTGTTCCCTAACCCTAGGGCTTCAGGCAAACTGAGGGGAGGAGTGAGAGGCTAGGTCCAATCCTGGTCAATGCTGCCAAGGCTGGCTCCAATCCTGTGGTCAATGCTGCCAGCCCTGGTCAGCAGTGAGGACAGTCCCTCCCTTCCTTCTTCTAGAACCATGTTCCTTGTCCTATGATGGCTTTGAGGCTCCTTCCTGCGCCTTCCACACTGTCTAGGGTGCTGGCTCCTGGTGTGTGATCACTTCTCAATTAGGATGTCTGAGTTCACCAGACTTCTCCACAGCCTTTCCCTCTGGACCTCCCCCCCCCCCCCCAAAAAAAACAGGAGTCTGCCAGCCATTTCTTCAAAGGGTCAGAATAAAAGCTTCTGTATGCATGAACTATCAAAGAATAACTAAAAACATTATACTGGGTGGGAGGGAGCCTCTTTACAGTCTCTGTTTTGTTAAATCCTAATAGCTCACAAACACTAACAGGCATGGCTGTATGCCAATAAAACTTTATTTACAAACCCAGGCATCTAGTCCTTGGGTCAGGGCAGTTTGTTGAGGTCTGATGATGCTCCCGGGGTGCAAGCTACCGGAGGGCGGTGAGCCACCTGCTTAGAAAATCTCTTTACTCAGCTTCCAGACATGGCTCTGACTGTCCCCTCAACTCCACGGTGACAATCGTTCCCTTCCTGTGGACAAGCGGTCACCATCAAATTCTGCAAAGCAAACCTCTGGCAGGTGGAAAGCTGGGACCCACCAGCCTGCCCCAGGGTGGGAAAGGTCTGGATCCCTCTGAGGCTGCGTATGGATCCACGCCTGGCCTTCTGCTCTGGCTAACCCCTGCATCTGGTTTTACTGTAGTTTTTTTTTTTTTTTTTTTTTAAACCTTTGGCCTCAGAATGAGGACTGGTGGTAGGCAGTGCTTCCAAGGAGAGCAGGAGACCTAGGCCAAGGGTTGATCAGAATATAAAGCATGGATTCATCTCAGACCCTAGCTGAGCTTGGTCTGAGGTGACCTCATTGATAAACCACACTCTCCAGGGTGATATAGGCTGTGTGGAGGTAGGAACCGATTGTTTCAATGAACACTTGAAGTTGGTGGATCCTAGGAGTGGGCTTGCGGGTCCTTCCCTGCACCTGACCCTCATGCCGATCACCATTCTTACTGTTCATCACGTGGAAAAAGCCTCTCAAAGGGATTGAGAGGTGAGGGTGGCGGGGGAGGACTTGGCCAGTGTGACACAGTAGGGGACGGTGAAGCTGAGACCTGGCTTCAACCAGACAGGCCCACCTGCTCCTCCTGTAGCAGGTCTGAGGAGAGGTGATCTTCCCGTAAGGGAGGTGTGTGTGGAGATGGGTCTGTGGCCTACTCACATAGTAGAAGGGGAGCCCCCACCCCAGTTGCCACAGACATCCAAGGGGTAAGGCGCCAGGTAGGCGGGGGGGGGGGGGGGGGAGCCTAGTGTGGCACACTGAGGTGAGCCCAGGCAGACACAGCTGTATCTAGGTCTCTCTGGGAGGTCACAAGGCTTGGAGACACCTCAGATGCACTATGTCGGAAAGAGAGGGAGTCCCAGGGGAATTGTCACCTTCTGTTCCAGGTCTCCCCTGGGTCCCTTGTTTATCCAGCCAGGTGGAACCGGGGAGACAGTGAAGGAGCCGCTCTCTTTGAGGCCCAGTGTCTGGGGAGGAGGGCCGGGTTGAGCTGAGAGCTCAGGTGTCCATACAGAATAAGCTGCACTCTCTGCCATCTGCACCCAGAGCATCCGTTCTCACACTCTACCCTCTTGACTAGCCACACCCCACAGTGGGCTATGGGGTCTTCACTGGCACCATCACTAGCCTTAGGCGAGTGCCCCACCCACCTCTGAGCCCTAGTTACTCCTCTTCGAGGGAGTGAGCCCCAGACGTCACTCATGGCTGGTGCTGTGTGAAGAACATTTGCCAGGCAGCTGGCGGTGCCTATTGCTAGGTAACAGAGATAACAAATGAGCCAGGTGAGCCAGGGCATGGCAGGCAGGATTCCTGTACAGCAGGTGCCGGCTTTGCCCTCAGGCCGGGGCCATGGGCCTCGGTCAGGAGTCCCAGTGTCTCTGTCAGGGCTCTTGCTCTGATGAACTGGTGACGCACTGAAACTGGTCCTGACGCAAGCAGAGATGCCCAAACCTGCCAGAAACAGCCCTGCTTCTTTCTCGGGCCACGGCCAGTTCCGTCTTGGCTTAGCCCTTAGACTCTAGGTGCCTCTGCCAGCCCGGAACACTTCCCTTCCCAAAACTGGGGCACCGTGCCCAGCATGGCTCAGCTCATCCCATCCTCTCTACACCTGCTGAACCATCCTGGAGATGGGGCTGTGTATGCGCCAGCTTCCTATCTAGCCACACAGACTAAGCCTCTCTTCACTCCACGGTTCCTGGCTGTGAATGCCTGAGGGGAGGACAGAGCTTCCCAAGAAGCCTGATGTCACAGTCAGGAGGGGCAAGTCCCACCTGCAGGAGATGACCACCCAGGCACTGACCCAGAGAGAATGCTGTGGGATGCCAGGTAGCCCCTGATGCTCACAGTGCTAAAGGATCAAAAGCCATGCTGATAATGTCAGCCAGGGTGATCCCCTCTGCTGCAGTGATTGTCCCTCAGTAACAAGGGGAAGTTTTAGGAACTCCAGCTTTGCTCAGCATGTGTGTCTGCGAGAGTGTGTGTGTGTGTGTGTGTGTGTGTGTGTGTGTGTGTGTGTGTGTGTGTAAAACCCTTACTTGCTTGCTTGTCTGGAGACCAGGCAGTCCTCTAGCTGTCTCCCTTGAACTCTCTCACCTCCCTGCTCCCCCAAACTGGTGCCTACTCAGCCCCTAGCTATGGAGATCAAGCCAGCTCCCAGCCCTGCCTCACACAGGGTTCCTCTGGGGAGCCTATGGAATCATACCTGACACTTCCTGCTCCCTCTGGGAAGACAGCAGGAGCCATTTCTGGGCACATCCTCACTTCTACCTCAAAGGTGCAAATTCCTAGCTTCCCTTCAGCCCAACCTTCTCACGCTCCTGGGTCTCCTGGGTCTCCTAAACCTCAGAGCAGGAGCCATATCCACCTCCAGTTCCTGCTCCTCTGACTAGAGGAGACAGCAGGCTTCTGGGCCCTCATCCCTGTTCCTGTGAGAACCCAGACTGGGGTTCTGCACAGCAGCTGAAAACCTAGGCCGCAGCCCCACTTACCGAGGACAGTCCGTCGTCTCTCCTCCTGGCCTGGCTGTGTCGGCTGATGAAGGAGCGGGCTGACAGCTTGTAGTGGCTCAGCAGGCACGTGATCATGACCACCATCACCATCATCACCACCACTATGACCACGATTTGCACGAACTCCAGCTCCGCTGTGGGGCAGAGGGACACATGAGGCGTTAAGGTCGGCCTCCACGGGCTCTCACCTACATAACACCGAGGACCTGGGCACAGGGGCAGAGGGACTCGTGAGACTTAAGGTCGGCCTCCAAAGGCCCTCAGCTACACAGCACCGAGGACTTGGGCACAGGGGAGAAGACAGCTCAGAGACTCTGTCTAGAACATGGCCCAGTCCCAACCTTGGACATGCATGAAGCCTAGGGCCCACCCTCAGAGATGCCTGGCTCTCAGAAAGGAACTTGTGTTTTGAATCCCTGTGGCTAGGGTCCTTTCACTGTGGGGCTGGAGGGGGGCAGTGGGACAAAGAGGGGCTCGTGTGGGCTGGAGCAGGTGTGGACAGATGCAGAGGCAACACATGGGCATGCGTACATAAGACCAGCCCAGCGCAGGGCTCTCCAGTATCCGAACACTCACACGTCCCAGCAAGCGATGCTTCAACCTTCCCACCATCAAAGCCCAGTGCTCTTACACACCCCAACCCTCCCCCACACCAGCATCCCACCTTGCCTGTATTTCCCCCAAAGGATATCCCAATACTCCTACACAGTCCAACTCCCCACCGGCACCCCAACTCTCCTACTGATCCCCAAAACAGCCCAATAGTTCAGCACTCAACCCTTCCTCATCTATGTTAACACTCTCATATATCAACGCCAAAAACTTACTAAACACCCTAAAATAACAGTCCAACACCCCAAAGTAACAGTCCTATACCGCAATGCTGTTCTTTACATCAACTTTCCAACCCTTCTATCCTCCCAACAACAGCTTAAGGTTTGTACATTCTCTATACCCCAACATGGCCATGTTGGGGTCAACAATCTTAAATCTCAGACACTCCATATCCTTCTCTACTCCTCAAAACAGCCCACTGCCCCACACACCTCAGCACCCCCCAGGCAGCCCCCAAACCACACTTCATACTCTTAGCATCCATCCTAAAAAATAGCTCAGCAAAAAAATGGGCCAAACCTGCTACACACCTCAGACACCCCAGGGAACCCAAGGCAACACACAGACATGAACACACACACACACACACACACACACACACACACACCATTAGCCACACAGAACACAGGCCACACAGGGTCATGGTCACAGGCCCCTCCTAGCCTCGGATTCATCCCAGGTGCTGTCCTTGTTGAGCTTCTCTTTTGTTTCAGAGACCTTGTCCCTGGGCCCCTCTGCACCCCCTGCCTGGTTCCCGATTTAGTTTATTCCCCCTCTAGAAGGAGGAAAAGCCCTCCGGTGGTGGGAAGGGAAGAGGCTATTTTGATACTGCTTAAGCCAGTGGTTCTGCTGACTCCGATGGTCCGAGGCTTAGCAGCTGGCTGCAGCTGGTGCCAGCAGAGCCCCCCAGCAACAGGCAGGATGCCAGGAGTCTTGCAGGACACTGGATTCTGCAGAGGGACAGGCACAGTGAAGAGCCTTCCCAGCCATGGAGGGAAGACCTTGGGGGAGCACTCCCTGCTGTAAAAGAGGGAAGGGACCCCAAGGCCACAAATTCAGTTGCAAAGTGGCTGACTCTGCTCTGTGTTTACCAGAGATAGGAACTGAGGACGGGCTGAAAGCCACCATAGGCCCAAGCCTCAAGCCCAAGCAGGATTAACTCTCTCCGGCCACCACCATGGTTGCCTTGGTGCCCTGGGCAGGGTAACAACATCTAAGATGGGCACCTTATTGCGCATGAATGGGGAGCAGCTCATAAAGCTGTCCCAGGCTATCCCTGAGCCCTAGCCAGTCTCTGGAATACCACCTTCTCTTCCTGCTCCCCATGGGTGCATCACACCGCTGGACCATTGCGTGTGCCATGACTACATCTAGGCATGGCGCACTATGCTACTAAACATCTTAGCACCTAGGACATTTTTCCCACCACAGAACGTCCCCTGCAAGTTCGTCCCCTGCAAGTTCGGTGAAGCTCAGATCACCCCTCCTCCTGATGTAAATGCTTTGTCAAGCCCCACGGAAGGGCAAAACCTCAAGATGAAACACAAAACCATGAAGGGAGAATCACAAAGTCCACGTGCACACAGCTACATGCCTGGACCCACAACTACATGCCTGGAACCACAACTACATGCCTGGGCTACACTTGGAGCTTCTGAGCAGGCCCACCTCACCCTGGAGGAGCCAAGTGGGGATAGCGTGGAAGTGTTAAAAAACAAAGACTCTGTTGAGATGCACCCACGCCTCACAGAGGGGCCCCTTCTGGCGGACACTCAGGCATCCTCATGTACATCCTGAATGGGGTCGCTGCAGCTCTGCTCCTGTCTCCCCAGGACAGGCAGTTTGGCCTGAATGTGCTGGGCACTCGGGTCTGGCTGTCAGGACCCAGGATAAAGCCATGCATTCAAGGGACACAGGGCCTGCTTTGTGCAACACCCCACTCCTCCAAAGGGCCCCGCAACTCCTCTCCCCAACTCTGTGAGTCCTCACCCTGGGCGAGACACCCCTCTGGCTTTCTCTGGGGCTTCTGCCCACATCAGGCCTGAAAGGATCAGGGAGATGCAGGCAGCCTTTGTCCTTGTCCTCTGGAGGCCTGAGGGACTGGATAGGCCTCTACACTCGCCTTGGGGTGGTCTGGGGCCATGGGAAGACTGGAGAGACAGGGTCTGAGGCAGCAGGCCTGGCAGAAGCTTACAGGACATGGGGACAATGGGCAAGGGTCCTGCAGAGTCTGGGGTTGACAAGCCTTGGTTCCTATGTCTAGAAGTAGAATGGCTCCCCAAAGTGAGGGGAGGACTCCGTACATACAAATCCGGCCACTGGGTTCCATGACTATCAACTGTGACAAGGCACAGACCCAGAAAATATATAAGCCAGGAGGAGAAACACAGATCCAAAACGAGAAACCCAGGCTAGAATTGTCCAGCAAAGCTTGTTGTTGAATGTGGCTGGCCATTGAGTAGGACAGGCAATGCCCACAACATGGCTCCCACAGAGTCTGCAGGGTGCCCAGCACCCACTGAAGCAGAGTAAGGTGTTGGGTGAGGAACAGATTACCAAAGAGTCCCTGTGTCTCCAAGACAGACACACAGACACACCTGGCGTGAGGACAGCTTCCTCACACAGGCCAGGTACAGCTGGACCCATCCCTGGCAAGGCTGGGCAGACAAGCAAAGCCACGCACACCACAGTGTCCACACCACGTTGCCGCAGCAGAGCTGAGAACACACTCTCTGGTTTAGGGCTCTTAGGAGAAAACACAGGCTATGAGTGAGGTGAAGCCAGACTCATAGTTCATGTCTGCCGTCCATCCCGGTACTTGGGAAGCTGAGGCAGGAGGGCTGAGGCTAGCCCAAGAGCAGCCTGATCTACACAATGAGTTCCAGGCCAGTGTGCTCCACAGGGTGAGACCTTGTCAGTAAATAAGAAAGGGAAGCCGATGACTTCCTAGCGCAGTTATCAAATGTTGAGCCAGGGAACCTCGCTGTGTGATAACAAGGGACACCTCCATGGCTGGTCCCTAAGAAGGGGATGGATGGCTCAAAGCAAAAGGAGGCGGGCACACACCTTAAATCCCTGCAAAGGCCGGAATTTGACTCCGTGACAGGGAGGCCACGGGCACTTCAGTTCCAGATGTTAAGGAGAAGGTGATGTCCTCCTGTCCCTGTCTTTGGCACCTGCTCTAGAGAAGGAATGGGTTGGAATCCCAGCCTTCCACTCTTTCCCAAAGCTGACTGGGACGCAGGAGGAGCAAATGGGCTCCAACCACCTGGTATCAGGGTGGAAATGCTGTCCTGCCTGCCCTGTCCAAAGGCTTCGGGTTCTGAGCGCAGCACAGCGGGGCTCTCGCTCTCCAGAGCCTTGAAGGGGGTTTTCCTTGACCAGAAGATCTCCCCAAGCCAGGCCCTGGGGAGGGTGGCAGCGTCCTTCCCTGTTAACAAGCAGCCTGCACCAGGCCCTGTCTGGCCTGAGGGCCGCACACGGAGGAATTAAGAATTGGCACTGTCTGAAATTTATGAAAATCTAATCTCGTTACGCCTGCCTGGTAGAGACCTGGCGGGCGGCCTCATTGTCATTCTGAGGAGCCCCAGACGCTGGGGTTCCGGCCACTCCATCAACAACCCTCCCCCACTGCCTATTGTATTTGAATATGAACTGGCTCCCCCGTGCCCTTGAATTCAAGTAAAATTAGACTAGCCGTCAAAGGAATAACTTTGTCAATTTTCTGGTGCCATTTCAAACACTCCTGACAGCGCTTTTATTTCTTAACCTAAGAACTTTTATATTTTTTAATTGCCCTACCCCCACCCCCAGAAGGATTGGAGAGCAGGCAGCGGCAGGTTCTGGTAGTACCTAGCTCTGGTCAGGTGACCTTGAATGACCAGGAAGCCCTCTCCACACCCTGCTCCCGCACCCGAGGGTCAGGAAAGGCCTTTCCATTCTTGGTAGCTCTGTTTGCTTGTTTGTTTTTTCCTTCCAAGACAATCTCATTATGTAGCTCAGGCTGTCCTGGAACTCATTATATAAACCAGGCTAGCCTCCAAACTCAGAAATCCACCTGCCTCTGTTTCCCAAGTGCTGGGGCTAAAGGTCATATACCAGGACACCAAGCCTATTTTGTTTTGAGACAGGTTTTTACGTAGCCAAGGCTAGCCTCTAACTTGATATATACCCAAGGGTAGTTCTGAACTTCTCATAACCTGCCTCTACCTCCCACGGAGATTACAGACACCCAAGTTAGGCATAGGGAAGGAGGGCCATACCCCAAGGTCAGCCATGACAGCCCACGCCTACAATGCCAGCACTGATTCCCGGGCTCATCGGCTGGCTAGCTTCTCATAACCGAAGGGCCCCAAGGTCCCAGCCAGAAACTCTGCCTCAAAAAACTCCTGAGAAACAATACCAGAGGCTGGCCTCTATGCCCAAGTTTGTACACCAGCACACACATACAAAATGTATTCCGTTAAAAATAAACGCAGACCTTTTCTACACAAATCTCACTTTGAAGGGGACACAGGAGTCAGTAGGTACGTGCAAAATGACAATTATGGAGACCCAGAGCACATCTTGCCTTCTTCTGTAGATGAGTTACGAACACACACAACTTAATTTATAGTACAAGACAGAGGCAGGCATTGAGAAACAAGTCCATTTCCAAAGCAACCTAACTTGCAACAAGACACTCAGGTAGTCTCTCTGCTGAGATTGTCACCCATGTGTGACGAGGTCCACAGGAGGAGCAGTGTCTGGGACTGAAGGTGGGAAAACTGGTTAGCTGCTGAACCCTCCACAGGGCAGGAGGGGCACTAGGCATTCCCCTGGTTCCACAGAGTGCAGGAGACAGTGAGCTAATCATTTCCTTAGGCCTTTTCTCTTTATCTGGGAGAGGGTAGGGGCATGTGGCCACACCCTCATCACCACCCAGTGATAGCCAATAGCCCAAGGCCCATCCTCAGCACAGGGAGGATTCCAGAAACAAAAGTGTTCTCTCTGGGCCTTCACATTCTGTGCAGCAATGAGGATGAGGAGGCTCAGACCATTCCTTCTCCGTCCTTTCACATGGGTGGTTGGGACCCATATGGCCTCCTCATATCTCAGTAATGGTCTGTCTGTCCATCCATCCTTCCATGCATCCATCCATCTACCCGCTTACCCACCCACACACCCATCCATCCACCTACCATCTACCCACCCTCTATCCATCCATCCATCCATCCATCCACCCACCCGTTCATCCATGTTTACATCTGTCTGTCTATCACCCAACCATCCATCTATCCAGGCTCTCATCCATTCTCCATCTGTCTTTTTTTCCTTTGCTAGAATTGGGACTGACACTTGAGGGATACCTACACATCCTTGCACCTCCTGAGAGGCCCAGTTCGTTCCTCAAGTTCCCTGAGTGACTGGGGAGCCCTGAACTAACCCTTCCCTGGGCAGGAATCTTAACACGGGGTGAGGAACACATCAGCTCTGCAGTCTCTTCAGCCAGGGCCTGTCCAGCAGGGAGTGCACAGCAAAGGCTGCCCCGTTGAAGGAGGGACAGGCACCTAGGAGCCACAGAATGGAGGCTTGGGTTTGCATGCTGCTTCTGGCTGATACCTTGAGCTGGCATGCAAAGCACTGTCAGGTAGAGACGGGCTGGCTTCTCCCTCAGCGGCAGAGGGTGCAAGTCCAGGAACACAGACCCGCATCTCCATCTGTGCTAAGCTGCCGAGGCTGTGTTGCAGGAGGTGACCACACAGGAGGCCAGCATTGAGCATCACTCCCTGAGACCACATGTGCATGCTGAGCAGGTCTGTGAAATAAGGAGTCCCGGGAAGGTGACAGGCCTGTCTAATCACTTGAGAGCTTCGTGATTAAACGCTGCTTCAATAAGGGAGGGCAAAGCCGCACCTTTTATCTTTCTCGCTATTACCCAAATGGAAAGAACTAATGGGCTTTTTTTTCTATTGTCACCGGCATCGAACATCTTTAAACACCCGCTGTCAGCACAATGTCAATCCTGTTCGTGAGTTATTGGCAGGGCAGAGAAAATTCACAGTGAGAGAACGCTTCCATCCACGTGACTGAGGCTGTACCCAAAAGATATCTAAAATAAGTCAGTGGGACCTGGTTTATTGAGCAGAGGTGGTGGGAGGATCCAAGACCGGAGCCGTCTGAGGGTGGGTGGTGGTGTGGATGGTCACTGCTGAGTAAGGCAGGGAACCCTGCAAAGCTAACCTCCAGAGTGGCAAGTGACAGAATTAATATTAGCGTCCCCTGCTGACAGCATCCATGGCTGAGAGGGGGGCCACACAGCGTGGGGTATTTCCAGATGTCATCTGACATCAGCCAACAAGCCCAGCACACATTATTACAGGGTCCCATGCACTAGTCAAAAGATGATCTCTGTCTGAGGACCCTCTTAGCCTCAGGGCGAGAGATGTCTGGGCTCGACGGTCCCCACTGTGGGAGGCTGCTCTCTATATTTAGGGGGGCTCAGCAGCACGCCTGGGATTTGTCTCATCACCTCCTTGGTGACATCTACATGTGGTTCTAGATGTGCCCAGATGCGCCCTGGGCACATCACTCTGGCTGAGAGCGGATGGCTCACGGGTCTGCCAAGGGAAGGAGGCAGTCCTAGTCGGACAGGGAAAAAAGGGAATTAAGAATGTTGACTTCTGAAAGAACAAGCCTGTATTTTTATCTTTTGTATTACTCTGTTGTTTGCATTAGTGTATGAATGTGCGCATGCACAGATGTGTTTGTATGTGCGCACACAGGTATATGAGTGCAGGAAACCTGGGTCCCCCTGGAGCTGGAGTTGCAGGCAGTTAGGAGAGCCACCTGACACAGGAGCTGGGAATCAATCTTGGGTCCTCTGAAAGACCAAAACAATATTTTAATCACCAAACTATTTTCAAGCGTCATGTCCTGTTTTTTGTTTTTTGTTTTTTGTTTTTAAATGTGGGCTCTGACAAACGAACTCAGGTTCTCATACTTGCCCACTGAACCATCTGTTAAGGCCCATTGTTTGCCCTTTTAAGAGAAGCATTCATAATTTATTTTACCTTTTGAGATAGGAGGCTGGCCTCAAACTGAGATCTGCCTGCCTCCCCAGTGCTGGGATTCAAGGCCTGTACCACCATGCCAACTACACTCACAAATTAAATTACATTAAATCTTAATTTAAGAAATCTTAATGACATACTCAAAAGATCCCTTGTATGAGTCTGTGTATGGATGAGTTTCCGAGTGTTGGCCAACAATGCAGTTCATGACTCCCTCCCGCCCCGGGAGGCGCCTGTGTTCCCTAGAAACCAGCATTTATTTTCCTCAATTACTGATCTTCAAGGGCCTGGCATTTCCCGACAGGAGTCGGGGGCTTCAGCACCCAGGAGAAGGGAAGTGAACCCGAGCTCTGTTTCCAAGGCTTTGGGACAAAAGGCTCAGCTCTAAAGCTGGGGCATAATGCAATGGGTATTGAGCCCCTTCTCAATGGCTCTGCATTTAGTCCTAGGGGCCTCATTGACGCCTGCCTCGTGCTCAGGAGCCAAGGGTCAACTGGGGGGGGGGTCTCAGTGCTTACCCAGGGGTGGCCCTGCCTTTCAGGACCAAGGAGGGGTGGCTAGAGGGGGTGGTGAGGGGCTGCCTGCATCCCAACTCCAGATCTCTCCCTGTGGCCAAGTGCCGTGGTACTGCACTGTGCAGGTTTCCTTCACTGTGCCTCAGTTTCCACTTGGGAAAAGCAGAGATCCTGGAGCATCTTCTCTATAAGGCCGCAGTGCTGATAGAGTCACCAACCGTGGAAAGTGTGATCTGGGGCTGAAGGGCAGCTCCACGGAGACGCTACAAATGCTGCTGCTCTTGCAGGGACCCAAGTTCCAGTCCCAGCTCCCACTTCAGATGGCTCACAACTACCTGTAATTCCAGCTACAGGGGACCCTGACACCCTCTTCTGACCTCCTAGGGTATATATACACATATGCACAGATAGGAGCGCACACGCACACACACACACACACACACACACACACACACACACACACACACAC
>JADRCD010169349.1:2042-20448 GCA_019843815.1 Montemys delectorum | reverse complement strand
ACACACACACACACACACACACACACACACACGTGTGCACACACAGAATTTAAATGAGATGCACACCACCAAGACTCCATGTTTAATAAGGGAGACTGCTCAACAGTGTACAGAGCTCAGAGCCATTGAAAATACTGATCACAGAAAGGCTTCCTTAGTTCAAAGCGGAACCCCTCCTTTCCCAGGTTTGTACCTAAGGCAAATAGACAGTATTCGAATCAGAAAATATGACATCTGAGTTCCTTTTTATCATAAAATATCAGACAAACAACTGAAGAGGGTTGCTTTAGCTCACATGTCAGAGGGTATGGTCTACTATGGTTGGAAAGGCAGATGGAACAACAAATTCATATCAGGGCAGGGAAGGAGAAAGGGGAATGCTGGGACCTCTGGCTTTGTTCTTTAATTCCATGCAGGATCCTGTCCCAGGGAAAGAGCCACCCACACTCAGGACAGTCTTTCTCCCCCAGACATCCAGAAACACTCCCACAGATACACAGAGAAGGTGTAGCTCAGCCTCTTCTAAATCCAGTCAGGCCCATTATATTCCCATAGAAATTAAAACTCCTGCTTGGATGACAGTGGGTGTTTGTAAATGATACCAATTCTCTGAAGATCAAGTGTCCCAAGAAACAGAAGCTGCATCTTCCAGAGGTCAAAGAAAGGGGAGATTTCACTCCTGCTCGTAGGACAGTTGTTGAAATGCAGAAATGGCAAAGGGACATGGCTGAGACCCACACAGTAGTAGTGAGAAAAGGTTATTCAGGGTGTTCATTGAACACCCTTGGAGTTCTCAGAGAGTTTAGTGAGGGGATACAGGGAAAATAATCCACACTGGGCCTGCAAATGGTAAGTCATCTATTCCGTGTGGACCTACAATGTGAGTCTGCCTGAGTGCAGGCTGGTGAAGGACACAGAAGAGTCTGTGTTATAATGAAGACCTAGAAGGAGCACCACACAGGGAGCACCAACCTGCCTTCTGCTTTGTCCTTGTCGACTTGCAAATGGATTCTGATTGGTCTCTGAGAGCCAGCCTTCCTTCCCTTCCTCTTCCTTAAGATGAGATTACCCTGGTTCCTTCTGGGTTTCTCCTCTGCTCAGAAATCCCAAGTGGAGAGTCTCAAAATCCCAAAATGGGATAGTGGTGGTACTTGAGAAAAGTGTGCTTTTTGAGTCATTGCCTCCTAAAACGTTTACCATGTGACCAGTCATCTGTAGTTTCAGCCAAGTCCCCAAGAGCTTACTCTGAGGAATAGCCTGAGGAAAGGGAAGCATCGCATCGTTATTTTGGGTTGGGGGAGTGGCAAGTAGGCCCTGGGGGCTTAGTTTTCTTAGAGGTTGTGTTTTGTAAAAGAAGGTTAATATTTCCTTTCTCAAGTCTATTTAAGGAACTTGCCTTGAGCCTAGCAAAAATTGTTTAGGTGCTATAGAGGGTCTTGTGGTTTATTACAAACAGATAATGGACTCTACGTAAACCTTCTTCTTTGATTATACGGTCAAGACCCATTTGTCTCTAAGGGAACCAAAAGGCAAATATAGGCACTGTCTTCTGTAAGATAGTTGTGGTGGTTTGAATATGCTTGACCCATGGGAAATGGAACTATTAGGATGTGTAGTACGAGTAGGTGTTACCTTGTTGAAGGAAGTGTGTCACTGTGGGAATGGGCTTTGAAGTCCTATGCTCAAGCTCTGCCCCATACAGAAGGGTCCACTTCTTGCTACCTTTGGATCAAGATGTAGAACTCTCAGCTCTTTCTCCAGCACCATGTCTAATTGCAGGCTGCCATGCTTCCTGCCATGATAATAATAGACTGAATCTCTGAAACCGTAAGCCAACCCCAATTCAATGTTGACCTTTATAAAGAGTTGCCTTGGTCATGGTATCTCTTTACAGCAATAAAACACTAAGACAGTAGTCATGATTTTTCTGAGCATTTCTTGTATTTAGGCAACTTCAATGTGAATTATTAAATGTTAACCTTGGGAAAAGTTGTGTTTGGTTCAAAGAAGTCAAGGCTCTTCAAACTATGTTGCATACATGTATGGAAGTGTCATGATGAAACCAATTACTTATTATTGAAATGCAGTAAGAAAGAGGATGTAGTGAAGAGTCTAATCCAAAGCCAGATCTAAAGGCTGGTCCAGTTATTGTTTGCTGGGGAATAAACTACATGTCCTAAAACTTAGTGGCATTTTGTTATATGTTTTTTGTTGTTTTTTTTTTTGTTTTGTTTTTGTTTTGTTTTGTTTTTCAGTTTTTCGAGAAAGAGTTTTTCTGTGTACCCCTGGCTATCCTGAAACTCATTCTGTAGACCAGGCTGGCCTGGAACTCAGAAATCTGCCTGCCTCTGCTTCTCAAGTGCTGGGATTAAAGGCATGCACCACCACTGCCCAGCTGCATTTTGTTATATGTTATTTGTCATGTACTCTAGAAAGAGAGGGAGAGTGGGTGATATGTGCTCCTTGATGGCTGAAGTTTTAGCTGGGAACTCTGGAAGGCAAAAGATTAGATGGCTACGAGTTGGCATCATCTGGAGGCATCTTGACTTATGTGTCTAGTGTTAATTATGATAATACAGTCATCCAGAACCCCTACACATGAACCATCCATGTGTCCTGAACTCCCTCACAACATGATTAGCCTTGGCCTTCCTACACAATGGCACAAGGCACAAAATAGGTGTCTCAGAAGAGCCAGTAAGGGATATTATTACCATGGAAACCACATAGCTTCCTACTTACCCTACCCTGCCAGTCAATCTGTCACTAAGGTCAATCATGATTCAAAGAGAGGGAATATGGACCTCACTTATCAGTGGAAGGAGCATCAGAGAATCCAGAGGAATGTTTTAAAATGTAGACATGACAGGCAAATTCTGGGCCTATAAGAAGTGCTAACTTTCCACTAAGAAAACATGAGGCTCTAATTTTGTTGTGATTTGTTCTAAGTCTTTTAAGCTCCTTCAGTATGTTCCCATTCTCTGCAGTGCTTGCAGAAGTTTGTTGTTTTTTGTTGTTGTTGTTGTTGTTGTTTGTTGTTTTGTAAGGAAGGGCTGCATACCTTGAAACTCTGGGCTACAAACTACATAATCCAGTGGGTGAACAAACTGTCTATCCTGTCTCCTACTGTTTTCTACCCCTGGGCCAACTTGAGAGAACTTGGAAATTCCCACTCCCATCTTTTGCAAAGCAAGCCTTGAGCAACTTGAGATAGGAGTAGTAGGAGAGGTTTACACATGTCAGAGAGAGTCCCGGAAACAGTCATCATATAAAATGTGAAGCTATTCCTCAATATATAAAGATAACAGCCACAAGTTTGCAGGGCTGCAAGGGCCCACTGTCATCCAGAAAAAAATAACTGACAAATTTCCCCAGTGAGCCTCCAAGCATAACTGATTAGTGAAAGCCCCAAGTTTTAGGATTTTTGTCTATGTCCTGAACTAGAGGGTGTGGATTTTCATATCCTGAGCTTACAGTAAGCTGATGAATCCCAATGTGTGTGTGACCCTTAGATACACTGAGAAGTTATAAAAATTACCAAATGCCTGCTTTGGGAGGCCATACTACCTATGCACACTAGCTTTCCACAGAGAATAAGCAAAGGCAGCCAGATTGTCATGGAATGGTGCAAGTAGGGCTGGCCATGTAATCAGGATATCTGACAAGCTGGGTCTGGCAGTCTGCCTTTGAAAGTCCTGATATAGAAGCTGGTAAGTTCTGGAACAGCTCGGGCAACCACACCCTAGAAGTGGTACACATCCTCAACCAACATATGCTTGCTCCTTCAGGCATCACTGTGTGAGAGGACTGGGCTGGGCTTAGTATCCCCCTCCTCATCACTCCCCCACACAATGGCTATATTTCTGAACATCACCCAGTGAGCTGTACAAGATCAAGTCTACTTCTGGTTCCAGTGTAATTATATAGCTAAGACAGTATTGTGTGCTTAGAGCAAACACCCCTGGGCTGTGTTGACCCCAACAAGTTACTTGTCTGTCCAAAGCTTCTATTTTCAGATTGGAGAACCTTGGCAGGGCTGATGTAAGAATTAGTCAAGATGATATAAGTCAATGTCTAGCATACATGTGCCAATTTTATATGACACACTGACAGTATTAGGTGCCCTATATCATCACAGGGAATGCTGGGACCCAGCTTCCATGGGTGCCCTGGAGCAAATGAGGAACTCTATCAGAGAGGTGCTAGGTCCCTCAGGCATACTTCTGTGGCTGCAAGCAGATACAGGAATCCTGTGGCCCCCTTCCATACCACCCCCACTTACACACCCACTGACATGTGACATACTTTTTGATGTGTACATGTAACCAGTAATGTTCTGCCTCAACCTAGCAAAATGAATTGATCAAGAATCAATCAATACAGGTTCTAATTATAGGACCCGTGCTGAAAAAAATGATAAGGGGGATAAAGAGGGAAGAAGAGGCCCTTGATGGGTGTCTGTAATGAGGTGTCACTGGTCCCCACTGTAAGTCACTTATAAACATGACCTCACATCTGCAGCTGTCAGCATCCCCACTAGAGCTTAATGAGCTACTCTTTTCTGCCCCGGGGTTAATGTCAAAAGCTGATCATGTTCTCGGCTGAGAGAGGCAATGCCTGATGGTTGGTGAGTTTCGTCTACAAATAACCCCATTCTCTCAGGAAATGTATTTCCCCCCAAACTCCTGGCAAGACATGTACTGGCTTTCCCATCTGAGCTCCCAATGCCCACCAAATGCATTATAGCTTTCACCACCTGTAGCCTCTTCCCTAGCTCACTCGGGTAGAGAAAAAGACTAGCCAGGCCTGACTCTGAAGCTTGATGCCAGAATAAAATGATTAAGACCGGAGACTCAGCATCTGCCTCTTCATGGCTGATTCTTCTGTCACTTTTCACAGTCTGAATGACAGTTATGTAATCCTGAGATAGCCCATCTGAGAACTGGGAACAATAATACTGCTAAAGAAAACAAACAAACAAAACCCTCTTTCCCCATGGAGAGACACTGCCCTGAATGGTTCCACACTGGCTCCAACTAGCTGACACTGAAGCAGGCAAACCCAGGACAAGAGACCTTCTCAAGACCTAACAGAAGATTCTTGATCAACCAGTTAGGCAGTGAGAATGGACCAGTGAGTTCATTTTTGGCCAGTCCTTTAATGTAAGCTTCAATTCTTCATTGGCACAGAACACTCTGAGCACATGACACCATGCTCCTCCGTTGAGTTTTGCAACAGAGAACCGCTATATGGCATTGCTTCTCCCCTTGGCTCTTCACGTACTCTCACTATCACAGAGATGGTCTTCAGCTTTCCATTGACAGTTTATCCTTTTTTTAAAACATCTTTTGCTGATAGGGAGGACAATAACTTCCTCGAGATGTCCTCATCCCCCAGATCTGTTAGATTACTGACAACAAGGAAAAAAAAAAAGAAAAACAGAAAAAGAAAAAGTAGGTTAAGTTTTCTAATAAGATTAGAGAGACCACAGTGAATGGTCCAAGTGGACCCAATGTAATCACAGTCAACTTTAAAAGATAAAGAATCAAAGAGGGAAGATGGCTTTGAAGGTAGAAAATGAACAAGTAAGTTGTAGGCAGCTTCTAGAAGCTGGAGAAGGTGAGGATACGTGCCTTTCCCTCTACCTTCTAGAGAAGAAGACAGACTTCTCACTCCTGCGGAAGCCACATCAGACTCCTGCCCCTAGAATGTCAATATAATAAATTCATGTTGCTGTAAGCCACCATGACTGTGGCGATTTGTCATAGCAATGGTAGGAAAGAAATACAAGCATATTTCTTATTAGGGGTTCTATAAGGATTTATGGAGTGCTTACAGGTAAATTCTTACAGGTAAGCTCTTACAGATAAGTTCATACAGGTAGATGTGTGGTGACACATGTCTTTAATCCCACCACTCAGGCAGTAGAAGCAGGCAGATCTCTGAATTTGATTCTAGCCTGATCTACAGAGTGAGTTCCAGACCAGACAGGTCTGGTTCTATAGTGAGACTCTGTTTTTAAAAGGGGGGAGGGATTTCAATTGTAATTGTTTTATCATCTCTTCATTATAGAGCTTTCTATCTCCTTCCTGCTTGTGACCATTCCCAAAGCTTAATTATGGCCAGCCGAGTTGGAGAAACAAGAGCTGACCTTTATGAGTGGTTCCCATAATTAAGCACTAGGCAGGGCACCATGACCAGCACCTGGCATGTGTTCTTTCAGATGGCATGTGTCTGGAATGACTTCATCTGGAAAACCCAGAGCAAGCCTGAGTCTAAAATGTTCATAAAATCCCAGTTATGAGGCACCAGCCATTCAGGGGCATCCATTCCCAGTGCCCAGCTCTTCTCAAACATAAGCTTTTTCATAGTAGCTATCTGCCAAGGATGCTGAAGAGCCCAGTCTCTGTTCTATCCAAGATCCCAAGCTCTTGGCCCACTCCTCATCCTGGAAATCAAACACTCTATGTTGTCCTTGTTCATCTGGCTCTTTAGTTCATTGTGACCTCCCTAGAGATGAGGACAACAGCTGTTTGCCCCTCTGTCCTAGTGCCGGGTTCTGACATGCGGATCTCAGTAAGACTTCGTTACATGAATGAGGGGTGAGATTACAAATCAGTTTTATTTGTTTCTCTAAAACTATGATCTCTCCAAAGCAAAGATAAGCAAGTTGGGCCTTTTCCATTGCTCACCCTCATCCCAGCCCTATCCACTGCAGTCAGATCTAATTTCTCTAGCAACTGCTACTGGAGCTTAAAGCAAATCTCGTTAAACTTCTTAATGATGAATAAATCAATTATCTCACTTTGGCTTGTCCAGTGGTAAGGATAAAACTAGACTATGCTGTGGTAACAAATTAATCCTGAAGTCAGTGGCTTAGCAGAGCAGATGTCCTTTTCTCAGTTCCAACGAGTGACCATAGTGGCCCAGGAAAAGGGCTCTGCTCCATATAGTTACCTAGGGACCCAAGCTTCAGTACCTTGCAGCTGCATAGCCTGGAACATATGGTCATAGAAGGGCAAAATGAGAGCACAATAGGTCTTACTCCATTCTCCTCTGCTCTGTATTTTAGCCCAGAAGTGGTACAGCTTATCCTACATATAGTCCACTAGCTATAGATAATTACATATTGCATATAATTGCAAAGAAAGCTGGGAAATGAAGTATTCTTATGGGCCCACCAGGAGGAAAAAAGTGATCAGTATCATCTCCTGAAGGGATGCCTCCTTAAAGGACCACCCTGTCTAGAACAGTGTGTCCAAGAATACAATAGAGAAACATTACTATGGCTTGTGTTTACAGATTACAATTCTTGAGCTAGAGATGTAGCTTCATTGGTAGGTTGCTTGCCTAACATGTACAAGGCCATGTGACTGATTGCTAGCATTTCATAACCAGGCATGGGGGTATTTACCTACAGCCTTCACATGTGGAAGGTGAAGGGAAACGAATCAAGACTCCATGGTCATTCTCACTGAAAGTTTGAGGGTAGCCTGAACTACAGGAGACACTAATTGAAAAAGACCAAACCAAACAAAACAAAAATGGCAAAAACAAAAACAAACAAGCAAAAAACCCTTATATTCTTAAAGTGAGTGTATAGTCCAGTGGAAGAGCACTTTGCCTAGCTTGAGGCCCTGGGATCCATCCTCAGCATCAGGGGGATTCAGATTCTTCATGTCCACTTCCCCCAACTCTATCTTGATTTGGTGGGACTTTGGGGAAAGTTTAGACATATTTTTGCACATTTCCCATGTACTACAGGTGCTCTTTGTACATACTATGAGAAGCGATGTATAATGACTGGGTCCAGCCAGACCAGCCATTCCCTTTTAAGATAGGTAGAGTTCTAGAGTGTTCCCTCTGAACTCTCTGAAGGCATGTGCTCATGGAGATACCTGTTCAGTTGTGGTCCCAGACAGAGTTTAAGTGTTCTGTAGCCATTTCCTCCAAATTGAAACAATCTCTCCTGGAGGGAGAGGGATAATTAGCAAGACCCAGGAAGTGAATAAAACTTACAAGGCCCAGGAAGACTCTGAAACCTACACGATCTTCAAAAGCCCTCTCTCCAGAGTTACAAAAACAATTGCTGCAGAGAGGACACTCTGCCTGGTAGAGCTGTCTAAAACTGTGCAGAAACTCAAGACATTCAGCACTTGTGAATCATCACCCAAGAGGGCTATGGTTTTTGATGAGATGCCTGCCTCTGAGTTGTTTGTGCTCCTGTCCCTTGACCTATACTTTTATAAGTAACTACCAATAAACTCACTGATAGACCAAGTAAAATGTAGAAGCATTTCATTGGTCTGTGATCAATGACTTATCTAGGGTCAGCAGTCATCTGTCTACATCTCTCCAGGAAAAGTCACATAGCAACAAGCTTCTAGGAACCAGAATATAATCCAAAATAGCATAACGATTTAAAAAAATTGCCTCTAAGATTGATGGGCAATGGATTAATAAGATAATGCACCAGAGCAGAGGTACATTAATCTCATGCAACATATAAAGAAACATTTAATTTTGCAGCATCTGGTCTGATAGAAGTACTTTTCCTACAAGAAAACAAGTCTGATGCGCACCTAGCTGCCAAAGTAAGCAAGATTCCAAAGATCACACAGAAGACAAAAGTGACTATGAACTCTTCTTGAGTGGTGAGATGAAGAAAGAGGAGTCAGGCTGAGGAATGCCCAGAGAGAGAAGAGAGAGGGTGCTTGGGAAGGGAATAAAGGATACTGGGGAAAGGGGCATTTAGTTTATTGGGTGTTTTGCTACATGGATGTAACTGTACTAATATTCATGAAACTCTCTGCGATCACCAATGCTTGGCAGGGTACCTTTTCTTTGTAAAGGGTCTAAATCCTATATTAAGAGTAGAAAGCCACATAAGGTTGTCCTTGGGAAGTCAAGTGGAAGATTGGGGGATAGAACTGAGCAAATGGGAGGGGTCAAGGACCCCTTAAGAAGACCTATAAAATCAACTAACCTTGGGAAGTCAAGTGGAAGAGTGGGGGATAGAATTGAGCAAACTGGAGGGGTCAAGGACCCCTTAAGAAGACCTATAAAATCAACTAACCTTGGCCCATGGGGACTCACAGAGACTGAACCATTAACCAAAGAGCATTTGCACATTTGTACTGGATGAGCAGCTTGGTTTTCGTATGGGATCCCTAACAAGTGGAGCAGGGGCTGTTTTGGACTCCATTGCCTACAACTGAATCCCTTTCCCCTACCTGGACCTGATTAGGCCTCAGTGGGAGAACTTTTGCTGTGACTTGATCTCCCAGGGTGGGGTCGTATGCAAAAGGGGCTTCCCTTCTCCTCAGAGAAGGGGAGAGAGTAATGAGGGAAGGATGTGTAAGGGTGGGACTGGGAGGAGGGGGCTGCAACCAGAATATAAAGTAGATTTATATTTAAATCTAAATAAATTTATTTATTTAGATTTATTTATTTAAAATCTAAATAGATAGATAGATAGATAGATAGATAGATAGATAGATAGATAGATAGATAGATAAATAAAAATAAAAAGAGTAGAAAGCCAACTCAGGTAAGCCATTCTCCCAGCAATATACAGGATAGTCCTCAGTCTACAGGTATTCAACCTAAAAATGGTGTCCAAAGAACTGCTGCCCCCGGATGTAGAGGTAGCAGAGAGCAGCACCTGACAGGACTGTGACTGGGCCATCAGCTGTAGAGGATGGGACATGTGAGAACTGCTGATGAATGCAGGTCAAGTGGTACCTAGGAGCTCCCCTAATGTTAGAGTAGGGGCTTAGAAGATGTACAGAGGCAGAGAGATCACGTGGAGTATACCATGTAAACAAACTGGCATAGGAATAAAGCAGTAGTAACAGTGATTATGAATAATAAAAGCATGTGGACCTACTATGTGTGCACCTTGCACTTAGCACTTGACATATATTAATTTATCCTCCAAATAATGCATGATGTAGTTATATTTTTACTCCTCTTTTATGAAAACCTGAGCCCAGAAAGAGTGAATTACTCAAGGTTATGTAGTCAGCACTGGCAGAGTCATGATTTGAATTTAGGCAGCATGCCTTGAAGGTCTATGTTCTAAACCACTGCCCTTTAATATATGTAAAAGTGTTTTGCTAAATAAATTGTAAAGTGCTGAACGATGCAATGTATCACTAGGCTCCTGGCTGTCTAGACAAGGTATTAAAGCACAAGAAAGTAAGAAAAAACAAGTAGGAACTGAAAATGCAATTTAAAGAAATTGCTACTTAACCCATGACCTCCCCCTAGGTGGGAAGAAACATACATCATGCCCAGCATCCCAGTCATGCTTCCAAGCAACAAATGCTGACCTAGGTGCTTCTCTATTGAAGATCACAAAATTGGTCAGACTTTAGAAGTCTCTAAAAACCAGACCAAGCACATTGCTAAAGCCAGAGCTGAACACAGAAGATAAGAATAAAGCATACAGTATCATACTTGGTTGGGCTCATTCAGCACTAATGGATGCTATAGGCTCAGTTTAAGAGGACAAAGAGCCAAGAGCAACACAGACATGAGCAGAAGATGCACTCAGAACAAAATGTTGACACACTGACATACCTAGAAACTGAGATTCCTGCCAGAGTTAGATACATGAACATCAGTCCCAAGTAGTCTAACAAAATCCATAGTTTTACCCACCAGAAATGCCCTAGTACCAGATGCAACTGAAAATTCCTCCTTCAAGTGACTAGTGTTCAAAGGTCAAAGCAAAGAAGGGTTTCACTGCACCATAGCCAGAATGGAGCGAGATGGAGCTGCTCTATGTGGTCCTATGTCTCTGCCAGGCATGGGAGATAGCTCTGCAGCATGTGGAGCAAGCATTCCTGATTTCTGTGTCTACATTTAGTCTTTGTTGATATATTTATGTCAAATCTTGATCATCACACTTTCCTACAATTTCGGATGTTTTCTTCCAAACACATTAAATTAAACACATGTTATTGCTAAGAAACTGAGTTCTCGATTTACTCTATTTTGTATGCATTTCCTAAAATATCTTGATGACATCTCATCATGAACTGCAGAACTGGCCCTCGTGGTTTTCCTGTGTGGACCACAAGAGAAAGTAACTTCTTGGGGGCCACTGTCGGAGATGGTGAGCCCTCTCCATTCACGTCACAAATAGACATCATTGTATTTAATAGACATTGGGAACCCCAGGGGAATCCAAAGGGAGAATTTGTTCAAATTCAAGTAATTTTAGTTAAGGAGATCCCAAATTATCCTACTTGGACTAGAAAATATATTAGCACCCTATCCATGTCAATCTCTCTACATGTGAGGCTGAGGACAAAGACACCCTAGTCAATATCTAAAGTCAATATCTAAAGTGGCTCTACTAAAGGATGGAACTGGATCTTAGTCACAAGGTTGTCCTCATGGTTAGGTTTGAAGGTAGTTCTTGTGACATATTAAAATGAAGTACCACGCACCAACCCTTAAGAAAATACAAGGCAAAGTGCCAGACACGTGCTCGGTGAGTAAGAGCATAAGAATTGCTGTGTAAGAGGATCAGGGTCTGGATCCCAAAACTAATGTAAGAAGTTTTACATGGACATATGCATGGCTGTAACCCAAGAATCACAAAGGGATAGAGACAGAAGGATCACAGGAGTTTGCTGGCCACCAGTCTAGGGCCAGGCTCAGAAACAGACCCTGTCTCAAAGGAATGAGGCAGAAGGTGATAGAACAGGACATCTCTGACTTCCACATACATACACACATACACACACACACACACACACACACACAGATATACACACAAACAGACACACAGAGACACATACACCTCTGTGTACACTATACTCACACATATGTATATAGATACACAATGAAAGAGGGAGGGAGAGAGGGAGGGAGGGAGGGAAGAAGGGAGGGTGAGAAGGAGGGAGGGAAGAAAGGAGGGAGGGAGGGAGGGAAGGAGGGAGAGAAGGAGGGAAGGAGAGTGCAAAACAAAGTAAAACCCTGTGTAGTGGCTATTCCTGGTTGTCAACTTGACTACATCTGAAATGAATTACAATCCAGAATTAGAAGGCTCACCTGTGGCCCTAATCTGGAGGCTGAGAGATACAAGTTTCTGACCTGAATCTTGGCATGGAGACCTTGAGGAATAGTGGCTACGAATCCCATAGGATTAACATAGAAAGCTCTGAGTTCAAGGTCATCCGGGGTTAAAGGTGTGGTGGCACACACCTTTAACCTGGGCCACACTTTTGGCTGGAGACGTATATAAGGACATTGAAAGAAGGAAAGTTCTCTCTGCTTCGCCTGCTTGCCTTGTGGGACTGAGCAATTGCTGGATCCTTGGACTTCCATTCACAGCTGCTGCCGCGACTGTTGTTGGGAGTTGATTGTTGGGAGTTGGACTACAAACTGTAAGTCATCAATAAATCTCTTTACTACATAGAGACTAAGTTCTGTGACTCTAGAGAACCCTAACTAAGACACCCTGAGATATAGAACAGGTAAAGGTTAAAATCAAACCTTGACAAAGATGAGAATGGGGAAGAACTCAAGCACTAATATGCTATTTATGGGTGTATAAATTAATACAATCATTGTTATTAAGTTTGAAATTCTTCAATAACAAAATAGACCTTCTTTTGCCATGAGGGCCCGACCTCTGAAAGACTCTGCAGCTTCCCAAAACAGCACCACCCACTCAGCCAGGGAGTAATGACACAGAACTTGAGACTAAGAGAGGCAGCTCAAATGCAAACTGTGATGTGATGGAGCAAGGTGTACATCTTTTCTCTTAGCCTGTCTCCCTACATGGAAGGCCTCATTACTGAGATGGCTGTCTGTCCTCACCCACTCTTCTCCCAGCTCCTGGATGGCCACTGACACTTGATAGCCACATCTAGGTATAGATGGTTTACACAAGAACAGGGGTCTTGTAAAAAGGGCTACCCCAATGCTGGTGGTGTAGATATTCAGAGAGCCCATGTGACAGTCCTACTTTGTTACCCCTGGATCTGATGTACTCTGTCTCTGGGTGGAACAGGGATAGGAGAGAACTTCCATGTGGGCTCTATACCACCCCTGGGATGGGCTATGAGGGTCAGTTTCACACCTGTGACTTCTTTAATGCTCAGTGCTGCATAATGTCATTGATCCTGTTCACAGACAGGATTGAAGAGGCTAGGAGACTGGAGAAGAGAATGCTCACCACAGCTGAAGCAGAAAACTTAGAGATTCCAACACTTAGTCATTTATAAGTAGAAATCATTGTACTATGAGTAAGGAGTTGGATCCCATTTGTTTCTTTTGTGTGGACAAATGAAATCTGTTCCATTTGGCTATGGTGAGAACTTGGCAAAACAACAAACAACAACAACAACAACAAAAACTCTACTTCTAAGAGAAGATCCCTTCAGCTTTGCCAGGTTGTTAGAAAAGGGTAATCACATGCTCTATGACCCAAAGCTACTTCAAATAAATATTCAAGCTGGGGAGTCTTATATAAGCCATTATTTATTGTATTTGTTGACTTGTTTAAAACCTCTTCCTGGCTGAAGAGGATTGCAATCCCATAGAAGAACAATATCAACTAACCAGACAACCCAGAGCTCCCAGAGACTAAACCACCAAGCAAAGAGTACACATGGATGGATCTATGGCTCCAGATACATATGTAGCAGAGGATGGCCTTATCTGGCATCAGTGAGAGGGGAGACCCTTGGTCCTATGGAGGCTTGATACCCACAGTGTAGGGGGATACTAGAGGGGTAAGGTGGGGGTGGGTGAGTGGTTGAAGGAGCATCCTCATAGAGGCAAAGAGGAGGGGGGAGAGAGGGGATGGGATGGGGGATTTGTGAAGGGATAACTGGGAAGGGGATATCATTTGAAATGTAAATGAATAAAATGACCAATAAAAAATAAAATAAAATAAAAAAAAGACAATGCATCTCCCTGTGGAGGAGGTGGACTTCTTACTGAGTGGCAGAAAGAATCTAAGAGCCATAGGTTGGAGATCACCAGAATGAAATACTGCCTCCTGGGCATGACAGGACCACTGCATACATGAACTCAGAGCAACCATGCTGGCCCACATGAATCCTACATAAGACCAATCCATTCTAGCATGGGACGAAAGGGGAATCAAGAGTCTATGGACAATACAAATTGGTGGGCATCGTGGGTTACTTTTTTAAAGGATGAAATGAAGTTGAGGAGAGAGGATGAGGGAAAAGTTAAGAGAAAGAGTCGGGGTGAATGTGATCAAAGAGATTGAAATCCTCAAAGATTTAGTAAAAATCTTTCTAAAACATGTAATAAGTGAGTAAACATCTCCTTCATGGCTTAGAAGGTACTCCTAGACATATTTGGAAATATAGGGTTTTCCTACTATCTGTTCCACACCCTGGGGACTTTGTGAGTCTTGTCACTTTCATTGGCTGTGCTGGCTCTAGCTCTAGACCTTTTAACTGGATCTTATCCCTGGACTTTCCGCTTTTGCACCTCCTTCCCCCTAAGTTCTCACTCAGCAGTAAGTCCGTTCCAGGCCTGGACCTCTCATTCTTCATTTGAATGCTCTCCAGGATTTCTGTGGGTAGTGACATCCAAGCCCAATCCTGATCCTCTGTGCTTAGCCCTGTTGTGGGTCAGTGAAGCAGAAAGGGTGCCAGATGTAGAATCAGACGTGCCCAGGAAGAATGCTAAGCACTGCCACTCATCAGCATGGATGAGTTAGTTACCTACACTGAGCCTCAGCATCCCCATCCATACAATAGGGTTAATCATAGTTACTCCACTACTGTGAAAACGACACAAGATCAAGGGCATACCTACTGCATAACAAGCTCAATAAACCTCAGCTATGAATATTATCAAAGGCCTTACTGCCTGTGATAAAACATTATGCCCAAAATCAACTTTGGAAGGAAAATTTTATTTAGCTTCCAGGTTGGAACTCATCATCAGTGAAAGCCAAGGCTGGAACCTGGAGAGAGTTGAAACAGAAACCATGGTATAGTGCTACCTGGTTTGTTCTTCATGGATTTATCAGCCTGTTTTCATATATCACCCAAACCACCTGCCCAGGGATGTGCTGAGGCCTCCCATATCAATCATTTATCAAGAAAATTCCCCCACAGAATTGCCTATGTGCCAATGTGATGGAGACATTTTCTCAAGTTAAACCCCCTCTTCCAAGATGGCCCTGGCTTGTATGAAATTGGCAAAAAGAAATTAACCAGGACATTGTCAAAACACAGAGAGGTAAAGTGGTGTAGTTTCCTTGATCTAGCCCAGAAGTCATCTACAAATTATTTCTGTATATATCAAAGGTTACAGGACCAAAACAAAACTCTAACACCCAGAAACAAGCTTCAAACAATGTGGACAGGAGCTGGTGCATACGTTTTCTATCTTCATCACGATGCTGAGACAACATTAATTACGTTCAACCCCACTGCTCAGAAGGCTCATGCAGATTGACTTCCAGTTACTCACAGCTCTCCCGTCCTCTATTCCTTGCCATACCTGCCCCTCCTGACCAGGCAGCCAATGTTTTGACAAAGAACCGCCATGAAACTACTGGCTTCATTCCAGCTTAAGGGATGCATAAAAGCAACCCATTCTGTGATCTCCCACCAGGAAAAGGATATAGTCAAACTCAAGCACCATCAATTTTTACTGAGTGTCTATTTTGTATCAGGCATTCTGCCAGGTACAATAATACCCAGTTCCTATCCTGGCAGAAACTCACCAAGCAGGGGGAAGTAGAAAACATAACTACAAGCTCAAGGCTGCCATAAGAATCCACTTAGAGTTTGTGGGAGGGGAGCCATGTCAGAGACAGGACTGATGAGCTAGGCTGAGGGGTAGACAGACACTAGCCGAGCAGTGGGGAGGGGAGGTCTGTGTCTTATCATCTGTTAGAGCCATTACCTGAAGTGATGGATATTTAAACAATCTCCCCCATGGTTAAAACTGACCCGAAGTTCTGGCTCTTGGGAGCTGGAACTGAGCTCTATTTTAGAAATAGCCTAAGCTTTAGATTTCATCATAAGATTAAAATCCAGCCCGAAATTAGCTTCTCGCTACTAAGATTGCTTCATTTCTGTGGAGCTCAGTTACTTACAGTCAACAATTTATACTTCTGATTGTCTGATTGTCATGCAGATTAAATGAAACCAGTGGCATGTCAACACACAGTAACTGAGCCACAGAGTTAAGGGAAATCTACACTGAGGGGTCACTGAGGACTAAGGCACAGCCAATGAAAATACATACATTGTCTTAGCTGGCTTCTCCTATCCCTGGTAGAATACAGACCTCTTGTGAGTTGCACTAGTGCTGGGTGTTTAATGGGGTGGCTAGAAACCAAGAGTCCACCTAACCTCTAAACCCTCCTTTAAAATATAGGGTTACCACTATTTCATTGAACTCTCATCTCTGAGCCATCTCCAGAGTCCCCAGACACTCAGGGACCTAAAGTTCCAACTGGGCTGGAATTCAAGGAACTACTGATGCACTAAGTGGTCACATGACAATAGATCTTGAATGGACTGAATGCTCACTGTCAGAGTCTCAGAAAACTCGAAGATCTGCATTGATTCTCAATATACTCATACTAACTCTTTTGACATGGTAAATAGGAACCAAAACAAAGTAGTATTCTCAAATAATCTACACCTTTAAAAAGGTTTCAATATAACAGATTACCCAGCATTAAGCCATCTAAACTATCTAAAGCAATCCTGTCTATTAACACACATCTCAGACACATAATTTGGGGTGGGGTGGGGGTTGTTTGGAAGGCTACCTTGCTGAATACCTACGTAGAGGTTGAGAATGTGTCTCTCCTTGGTAAAGTTCTATGTCCTGGAAAGAATTCCACACAAGGACCCTTATTATAGTGAAGGTCACAGCCTTCAGCCAAAGATTCAATCTTCCAGCATTAGAATAACAAAAGCAAACATGCTTCCCGACCATGGATGTCATGGATCTGGATGGTAGTTTTCATCCTTTAATGGACACAAGTCATTATTATTAACAGATATGCTGACAATATATCAACCATCTCTGTGTAGGATATATACACACAAAGAATATGCAACAGTGCAGTAAACAGCTCTTAGCATAGTCCCTGATAATCTGTTATTTATTCTTTTGTATTGTTTTTATATAAGCCCCTCCCCTTGATTGTGAGCTAGATCTGATATCTTGCTTCTAATGAAGAGAATATGACAAACAGGTTAGATGCCACTTCTGAATTAAGTTACAAAAACCATGAGACTCACTCCTCTCTCTTCTCCCATTTCTTCAGCCCCACTCCTCCTCCTTAAAGTCCTCACTCTGGTTCTTTTGTGGTTACTCTGATGTAGCAGCTAGAAAGGTCCCCATGGCAGAGAACGGCGGTCAGGATGATCTTAGTCAGTCACTAGCAAGAACCTGATGCCCTCAGCCCCAACACCCTAAGAAGAAATGAATATCCCCATAACTGCGATTGAGCCTAAGTCTCTATGATTTCTGAACCTCCCTTCTTAACCTCTGCATTATAACCATAACTAGGCCGCAAAGGAGGTCAGGGCATTTTACAAGCTTCTCGAAAGAGGGCAAAGGTCCCCTTGAAACTCATTTTTCACACCCATGACATGAATCACTGCCATCTCACAAAGACCCCTCCTAAGTTATGCCAGAGCCTGAGTGGAGAAGAGTGTCTGATAAGTCTTCAGTGAGCCCTGTAATCATGCAGCAAGCTACATGCATTGCATTTTATTATAACATTAGTGACAATAAAGAATGATTGGAGGAAGAATAACATAAAAATCTCCGAGGCAGAGAGTGTAGCCTTGAAATCAATTGCAGAGGGCTGATAAATTTATAGACCTAAAGAGTCTGGAAGTCTAAACACTTTTCAGAGACTTGATCTTCATGTGTTTTCCCTCAGATGACCTACTGAATCTCTGAAAAGAGATGCCATAGGGCACATCTGACCTTCTAACCAAACACCTCATGGTCTACAGTTGTCTACTTCTGAAGCCTCATATCTCTCCTCTCTGTACTAACCCACATCTAGATATGCAAGGGGCTGGGAACTTTGCAGTAGCTTAACTGGTTGCTTCTGGTGAAAGATATTTCTGTACAGTCAAGACAGGTAGATCTGCAGTCACTGGCAGTCTCCACTGGAAGTGGAGGGCCAACTTCCAGACTTATTCTGGTGGTTGTAGACAGGCTTCATTTCCTCATGGACTATTCCACTAAGTACTTTATCACAGTCCGTTGGAGGCATAAGGCTGCACTCAACAGAGGGAAAGGAAAAGAATGGAGAAAGAGAAAAGAAAGAGAGAGGATAGGTAGATGGATAGACAGACATACAGATAAATGATAGATAGATAGATAGATAGATAGATAGATAGATAGATAGATAGAT
>JADRCD010169346.1:0-20813 GCA_019843815.1 Montemys delectorum | reverse complement strand
TCTATCTATCTATCTATCTATCTATCTATCTATCTATCTATCTATCTTTATCTTTCTACCTATCAATCTATTCACCCATATATATATATAGATATACATATTTAGAAACATGCATATATACATATGAAAACTATTCAACTCTAAAGAAAATTACATTTAAAATTTGCATAAAAGGGTGAACTTAGAATATATAATATTAATTGAGATCACACAATTTCAGAAAGAATGAAATGCCCTCTTTCATATGGAGTATCTACCCAATAGTATATGTACATACATAAAAATGTACTTGTGTATAGAGTATAAAGTATAAAAAGAATAAAGAAAGATTAACTATCAGAGGATGAGGAAGGGCAAATAGCAGGCAATAAACAAGAATTAAAATATATTTTTAGAGTCACACAAAGGTGTTTTATGTTATTTGTGACTATTGTGAAGGGTCATGTTATGCATTCTCTGATAAGTGAATAATAGCCCAGAAGATCAGAATACATAAAGTACAAACCACAAACCACAAAAAAACACAAGAAGAAAGAAAACCAAAGTGTGGATACTGCGTTCCTTCTTAAAAGGGGGAACAAAATACCCATGGAAGGAATTGTAGAGACTAACTATGGAGCAGAGACTAAAGGAAGGACAATTCAGAGACTGCTCCACCTGGGAATTCTTCCCATATTCAATCATCAAATCCAGACACTATTGTGGATGCCAGCAAGTGCTGGTTGACAGGAGCCTGATATAGCTGTCTCCTGAGAGGCTCTGCCAGTACCTGACTAATACAGAAGTAGAGGCTCTCAGCCATCCATTGGACTGAGCACAGGGTCCCCTTAGGATGAACAACAATATGAACTAACTAGTACCCTCAGAGCTCCCAGGGACTAAAACACCAACCAAAGAGTACACATGGTGGGACTAATGGCTCCAGCAGCATATATATATAGCAGAGGATGGCCAAGTTGGTCATCAATGGAAGGAGAAGCCCTTGGCCCTGTGACAGTTCTATGATCCAGTGTAGGGGAATGCCAGGACCAGTAAGCAGGAGAGGGTGGGGTGGTGAGAAGGGGGAGGGGGGACGGAACAGAGTTTTGTTTTAGTTTTTTTCTTTTCTTTTCTTTCTTTCTTCCTTTCTTCCTTCCTTCCTTCCTTCCTTCCTTCCTTTCTTTCTTTCTTTCTTTCTTTCTTTCTTTCTTTCTTTCTTTCTTAGGGTGGGCACCATGGGAAAGAAGATATTGTAAGTAAAGAAAACATCTAATAAAAAAAAAAAGAAAAAAATATTTTTAAAGTAACTATTTTTAGTATCTGTGAAGACATAGACACATTTGTGTCCTACAGTTTCATATTTTATAGAATGGCTGTAAATTTACAAGAAACTACATTTTTGTTAGCTATATCCTTACTTCTGGCTTCATGAAAATTCAAGCTTTGTTTAAGGCCTAGATATGTTGGACTCTTCAAGATCTTTGCATTTACTTTGAACTATAGGATTGATGTGTAGCTCTGTAAAGAATGTCATTGAAATTTGACAGGATTTATATTGAATCTCAACTTTTTTTTAAATGTCATTTTTCTATAATGTTGATTTTAGTAGTTCATGAGTATGGGGTCTTTCCATATTCTATTATCTTGTTCAGTAACTTTATTCAATTAAGTGATTTCATTAAAGAAGTCATTCAATTGCCTGCTTTAATCTTAGACAGATATTATTTGAAGCTATTTTAAATAATAATTTCTTCCTGATTTCCTTTCCTGGAAGCTAATTATTATTTTGTAGAGAGACCAAGGAGATTTGTATATTGTTTGTGTGTTGATTTTGTATCTTGCTGGAAGTATGGTTGTGGGGTCATATAGACTGAAGAGAGGCAAACTCGACTTCATCCTTTCTACTTACTTTCCTTTTATTTATTTTTATTGTCATAATGGCCTTGTTCGGAAATTAAGCAGTATTTTGAATAACAATCTGTTCTCCACATTTGCATTACAGATGTATGCATCTTTACATCTTCATTGTAAAGGGTTGCTGACATTTGCCTAACCATTTTGTGCCTCATTTAAGAATATCATGTGATTTCTAGATATAAATAGTTTATGTATGGTTTATGGTATATATTGATTATGTATTTTAAACTAAATTTGTGTCCTTTCACAAAACACACTTGGTTCTTTTTTAAATGTCAAGAGTTGATTTTGCAAAAATTTTATTGAAAATTTTTGTGTTGCTATTTATCATGTTAATTCACATTTAGTTTTGGATTCAAGATAATTCTGAATTTGTGACATTCATTATACAGCATTCCTTCATTTTCCATTTATTAAAAATATTTTGTTCTTTGAAAATATTAGTGTACTCTTTTTATTAAATGATAATTTTCTTTAAAAGTAACAAATACATTTCAGCATTTTCTCTCTATTCTCTTTTCCTAAGTGCTTACAAAATGCCTTCTTTAAAAAATATTTTAAAAAAAATTAATAGTCTTTTAAAATGGAAACCATACCTGACATCTTTTTTGGTTTTTCAAGACAGGGTTTCTCTATATAGCCCTGGCTGTCCTCACACTCACTCTATAGACCAGGCTGGCCTCTAACTTAGAAATCCACCTGTCTCTGCCTCCCAAGTGCTGGGATTAAAGGCGTGTGCCACCACTGCTCGGCATATGTCTGACATCTAATTTCACAGTTACTGATTGCATTCTTTGTGGTCATATATAGAACAGATGTGCTTTATAAAATTCATGTTACTGAAAACTGGATCCTGAAAGATAATGTGGAAATTTTATTACTCTAAATAGGTAGCCAACCACAAAATATAAAATTCCTGTATTTATACTGTTATTTCTACCTTCCCATACATACATATATGTTCAGAGGATACAGACATGTTTTTTAAATATACAGGCACATGAATTATTCCTGTTAAATTAGGACTTAACAAAACAAAATGGGATTATATTTTTATCTGCTCATTGAATTGAAAGGCTAATGAAAGGAAGAAAAAAGATATATATGAGTGAGTATATTTTGTTACTACAATATTCACAGTATACCACGAGTCGGCTTTGTTTATTTTTTGTGCTTTCTTTTTCTGAAAATTATTACAAATAACTAAATGATAATATGCTTTTTACTTAGCTCCTCAATATATCTATGTGTATGTTCTAAGAGGAGTTGTAAAATAATCTCCATGAGTCAGCAATCCATCCCTTTCAATAACATGGATCAACATTATGGAAACAGTATAAAAGGAAATACATTAACATTTCAGAAAGATGAGATGTTCCATTTTCTGTAAAAGGTGCTATGAAAATGGTAGAATGTCACAGTATTTTGCTCATTTGTTTTGTATAAATATATATTATCTTTTTGGCTCACCAATGTATATAGTTAAAATTGGACATTACATGCAGCTCTAGAATAAAGTTCTCCCATTTTAATAAATAGTGTTCTTCTACAAACTATTTCTAAAGCTAATAGCCTCAAAAATATCTGAGTCTTGTCGCTTTTCTCTTTAGTGACATGGCTGAAACAACAAATATTGACAATTTAAATTCTTTAGCCTCTTACAAATTATCCATAATTGTCTTTTCAGTATAGATAATATTCATATAGCCTGTTTCTTGAATCAAATACAATATAAGTAACATATTTAACTATCTCAGTGCATTAAAATTCTCTATAAATTATTTGTACTCTACTATTTTTGAATTTGTATTACTTTAAGAGATATCATAACTCCTTAGTAAAACATCTCTCTCTCTCTCTCTCCCTCCCTCTCTGAACTGCTACCATTAAAGGAATATCCCATCATGCTTAGCCTTAGCAATGTTTTGTTAGATTTTAGAAGTTTTTCTTTCTAATATCTTTAATTCTGAGATTATATTTAAATATTTTATGGAGCTTTATAGTCTTAGAGTGATAATAAAATAGATAATGCAATAGATAATATTATATGCAAGATACTTTTCTATGTTTATGGTACTGAAATGGTCTTGTTGTCATTTTGCTAATTTATACCGCACAAGTTCTTTAATGATAATTATAATCAATTCTCTATCATAACACATTATATTTGAAGATACACACACACACACACACACATATATATATATATTACACACATATTATATATATGCATATATATATACATGCATATATATCACTCTGAAGAGTAGTGCTACAGGACGAATATGATGTTTTTTATGTAAAGAAGTTTGTGTGTTTACTAATAATGTTTTCTATCTTGAAGAATATACAAGATGAAATTTTTCAAAAAAAGTAGCTAAACTATTATTTTAATTTATGTTTTTACTTATTTTTATTGGAAATAGAATTATTCCCACATAGAATAATTCTCTCACATAATTAATAATTCCAATTACAGTTTCTCCTCCCTTCTTTCCTTTGTGCTTGTTCTCAACTGTCCTTTGTCCCAGACCTGCTCCTCCACTCTTCCCTCCTCAGAAAATAGTAGGCCTCCAGGAGCGGAGAGCCAAAAGTGACAAAACAAGATACAATAAGGCAAGGAAGGTAGAAAACCTCATATGGAGCTTGGACAGGGCAACCAAGTAGATGGAAGAATTTCAAGAGCAGGCTGAAGAGTCTAAGATTTGCTCACTCCCAATTTTAGGAATTTCACAAGAATACTAAGTTTATAGCCATAACATATATGCACAGGACATTGTGCAGACTCTTGCAGGCCGCAAACTTGCCATTTCAGTGTCTGTGAGGTGAGCCCATGTGAGTGAAACTCGCTTAGTTAATTCAGTGGATCATATTCTCCTGATATCTTCCATTCCTTCTGGATCCTACAGTCTTTCCATCATTGTCCTCTTCAGAGGAGTTCCCTGATCTCCTCCTGAGGCCCACTCAGCATCCAATCAGTGAGGAAGTCCGTGAGGTGGCTTCAGCAGGGGCCAAAACTGTTGACTTCTGGCAGTTGTTCTCTGTCTTGTTATTCAGAGACAAAAAGCTGATGGCATCTGGCAGTTAACTACTTACTACTCATTGTAAAAGGCAATAAGGAAGAGAAACTTAGTTACTTGAGCTTTTTACTTCTTTGACTCCTGTGCCTCTTCCTGGTCAGGTGAGAGTCTAAGTTCCTCAACTCTTAGTGAACCAGAGAGAATAAGAAGGAAGGAAGGAAGGAAAGAAAGGAAGAAAGAAAGAAAGAAAGAAAGAAAGAAAGAAAGAAAGAAAGAAAGAAAGAAAGAAAGAAAAAGTCAGGCACATATATATACATATGCACACTGAATGAAGGAGAAAAGGGCTCCTACATTGCTACTTTATTGCTTTTCATTTTTATAGTTTCTCAGGATAATTAACCACATGGATTCTATAAGTGCATATCAAGTTAAAACTAATAGTTCATGATCAATAGATCAATGAGGTTTAAGGAGTTATAGCAGATTTATTTACATGTATTTCCATTTAGACTAGTACCTGACTAAATAATTATTTATATATTTTTCTGGTTCCAGGAGTTCATTTATGTTTAAAGCAATAGTTATTATGTCACAAGTTAGCACAGTTTCTCAAAAGAAAAATCATTGCCTTCTAGTTTATTATCTTTTAAATGTGCACTAGTCCATCATTTATTTTCTGTCCTTGCACCTTCACTAAATTGTCTCTTCCCACTCCATGACCTTTAGTTACCAGATAGCAACTTCATTCCTAACCAAAAGGAATGTTTTCTTTGATTGTAAATTTGTTCCAAGCTTGCTTTCTTTTCCTAGTACAATTTGTGCATGACACATGAGTAACGACAGAGTTCTATTTGCAGCCTTTTTTCTACAGGGATTTTGAAATTACTTGTATCAATTTAGAAATTCTATAAAATCATTATCAATAATTGTGAAATCATCAATCTATACAGCCTTACTACATGGAAGTACATCTTCATATTGATTCTGCAGAAACTATGCCCAATAGGGCAGACTGATGCTGAAGAATCATTAGGTTATTTAATAGTGGTAGGAAAGGCATATCAGCAGTGAGAAGCAATCATGGAATGAAGTCTCTAAAGACTTTGCCTCTAGAACGCACCCATTGCATTCATGCAGGGCATTGTGTTCTGAGAAAAGAATACTGAAAAATTCTTTGGGGAATCTCTATCCTGTGGAAAACTCCATAATGTTTAAAATTCAGTATATACATATATATACACTCATGTGTGTATTTTATATGTACACATATATGTATATATATAATATCTTTATATGTGCATCTGATTCATAAATACCTCAAATTCATATAATATTATAGGAATAGACATTCAAAAGTACTTTGAAATATTTTTTATTATAGTACTCTATTCAATGTTAACTAAAAACTTGTTATTTTCTATATATAGTCTGAAGAGTACAGCAAGTTTTGAGAAAGAAAAGAAAAGGAGAGTGGGGAGGTAGGATGGAAAGGATGTAATATAGATTTCTGATAAGCAGCATAAGAATTTGCATATTACCCACCAGGAAGGAACATTGGGAGTCATAACTACAGATTTTTTAACACTGCATTTGAAAAGAAATCTGGCTCCAGAGGTTATTTTAATAAGTCATAGTTTTAAATTTAGTCAACTCAATCAAATGTCAAAATGTTTATGGAAGCTTTTCTTCTCAAAATTGTAATATACGCCTGGGTAAGAGCTCCTGATAATGCAAACAGTGAAAATGTCACTGCCAAACAGTTTTTACTAGTAAGTACTGGAGGCGTAGAAGGGTATTACTGAGATTTACAAAATAAGCACCAAAGCCAGCATCAGTGCTGAAAGTGCAGGGCTTGTGTGAAACACTAATTCTCAAATCGTGGAAACTAACTTCCCTTGATGTCCTAAGCAGGCAGAATAAAGACTTGCTTCTTGACCCGAGGTGCTATAGCTCACTACCAAAATGGAAGGTCCCTAGAATCATCCTCACAATGATCACATTCCTGACCAACGTAGGACTCCCACCCTAAGCCAACTGTTCTCTTACAACATCCTCACACATAGTTAAACAGTGGACTGATAATGACATCAATCCAAAATTCTCATATTTCTTATGGACCAGCACTTTCTTTAATTATTATTGATCTTTTGAGGTTGTAATATCATCACATGTATCTCTCTTCCATTGCCTCAATCCCAAACCTCTCCTACACACCTCCTTGTTCCTTTCCTAAGTCACAGTATTTATTTTCATAAATTGTTATTTTTCCCTCTCTCTCTCACACATATACACCACATATACACACATATACATATATATGTATATATGTATGTACATTCCTAAATATATAAGTACCATATACAAAGTTTGTGTAATATCACTGATATGTTTATCTCATTTTCAACTCTCTGGGTACTATAACAGAAGTTCTCAGATTTATTCTCTTATTAGTGTTCATATTCTTTATTTTCTTTCCTCCATTTTCCCAGGAATGTTGTTGATGCTCCTATTTTTTTTATTTAATAATAAGAGACAAACAAATATGCAAGCCATGTTTTTTGTATTATCAAATGTTATTTGTCTAGTCATTTCCTGATTATCTTACAAAACTACAATAGATGTATTGGAGAATGTAAACATATGAAAGAAATATATATTCTTATTAAATAGTGAAGAATGCTGTTGGGCTCTGTGAACCACAGTTTTAGATACACTTCTGTGCTTCTTGCATTATTAACTATGCATCCAGTTGGTGGGTTATAGTAGCTCAGAGGTTGACTGGGGGTAAGCATGAGTGTTATTATTTAATGAGAATGAGATAGAAACAACTGGAGCTTACAGCAGAATGGAGCACAGCACAGTCATTCTCTGTTGAGTTCAGTCATGGTTTTTGAATATTAAAAGGGGCAGCAGGCTCACTACACTAGGTATCTTCAAATATCCCTCTGTCCATCTCCACATATTTGTGCATCATTTTGTCTCTTTAACTTAATTCATCATCTTTTTCATTCATTACAAACTTTATAGATTTTAAAATGAACTCTAAGTATGACCCACTTCAAAAAAAGTGAACAGAACACATCTACAAAGACACATTTTGCAGGTGTGAAAACATTCAGGAGTATATGAAATAAGAACTTCATATATCCTTTTGGAAGGTAAAATTCAACCCATTTTAAAAGCTTGTTTTTATTTAATGATGAGTTATCCCATCTACACATATAATTTTCAAAATAGAATATCTTTCCACTTAACAGGAAAAATAAAACACTTTGCAGTTAAAATGTATATATTTTATAATATGACTGAGGGTAACTAAACTAAATGATTTAATGACTTAATCAAACACATATACAATTGTGTGAAACCATTGTTTACTCAGTGTGGATGCTCTAGTAAACATAAAACAATATTTATCAGTGGCATCAATTTTATACTGAATTGCTTTTGAGAACAAAGTTTTCTGAGCAAAATTAGCATAATATTTCTTCTGAATTTTTATTGTAGTTTGAATTAAAATATATTAAAATTATGTTTAATTATGTTGATTTATAAGTTAAAATGCTTATTTTATGGTCAGAGAATGATAAACAATTTCTGTTATATAAAGCAATGTGTAATATATGAAATAAATATATGATGCAAAGATAGTTTCATGTTGTGACTATTCCACACCTACCAGAGCAACTTGTACCTGTGTCCCCATCCACAGAATGCCTGAAATGATTTAATCTTCTTATTTTATTAAAACATAAACAAAAAATTAGCTTTATTGATTAAAAAAATATACTTTAGAAAGATTGGATTTCTCAAATACATAATTTCACAGTTATCCCTAACCAATAAACAAGGCCATAGGATTTGATCTATTTGGTAAACAAGAGAATAGGGTAAATGTAAAAAGCATTCTAATTAATCAACTTTCATCAAAAAAACTTCCTTATTTGCAGTGAAGTTACTCCATAACTTATCAAAGTATCTAATAGCAGCAAGTGTAAGTCTTCAGTTATGATTGGGCCATGTATATCAATTCTTTCCTACCCAAGACCAAGACAACATTGTGAAACTGAAGGAACATGGAGTTTAAGACTCAGGGCAGTGGAAGGACAGCAGTGAGAGACTGACCTCTGAAAATAAAAGCACACACTTGAATTGAAAAGAGTTGAATTGAAAAACAGGAGCTGTTGTTACCTGCATAAGACATACATAAACTGAAACCAAGATAAAAACCAACACTGCTACAGATATAGGGGGGTCTTCAAGTGGACATCCCCAAAGGAAGCACTTTAGGAAGACGATGGCTGCTGAGAGAAGATGCCTCACTTACTGTTGGTGATGTTTTCATGACCCAGATAATGGTTCCACATCCAAATGCATATGAGAGCAACAATTAAATAAGAGATTTTTAATAAATAAAACTGAACATGAAGTTGGGGAGAAATAAAGTAGATAGTCCTAGAAACAGTTGGAGGAAGGTAATGGTGGATGAGTTTGATCAAACTATATTGCATTGTAAAAATTCAAAATTCATAAAAGCATAACTTAAAAGTTTATTTCATCAACGGAGAAGTTACCAAGTTCAAAAGCATTGGGGGTAGACTTATTCAGAACCACTCAAACCTTCCTCCTTAGCAGTTTAAAGGGATTTCTCATGTCTTGTTTTAGGGGTTTTGTTAGCTTAATCTTTGACTTTTGAAGGGAGCACCATCAGTCCACATTTAAAAGTTTATTAAAACAAGATATGACATTTATACATGGTGTACTGGCTAGTTTTGTGGGTCAACTTGACACAGGCTGGAGTTATCACAGAGAAGGGAGCTTCAGTTGGGGAAGTGCCTCCATGAGACCCAGCTGTGGAGCATTTTCTCAATTAGTGATCAAGGGGGTAGGGCCCCTTGTGGGTGGTGCCATCTCTGGGCTGGAAGTCTTGAGTTCTATAAGAGAGTAGGCTGAGCAAGCCAGGAGAAGCAAGCCAGTAAGGAACATCCCTCCATGGCCTCTGCATCAGCTCCTGCTTCCTGACCTGCTTGAGTTCCAGTCCTGACTTCCTCTGGTGATGAACAGCCATGTGGAAGTAGGCTGAATAAACCCTTTCCTCCCCAACTTGCTTCTTGGTCATGATGTTTGTGCAGGAATAGAAACCTTGACTAAGACACATGGATTTACATACATTATAGTTTTATGCAAATAGTTCATAATACGATACTTCTTGCCTTTTTCAGGCATCTTTTTCTTTAATCTACCTTCCTCCTGCTCTTTCAAAACTCCAAATTTTCTGATTTTCACTATCATATCACTCTGTATCCTATTATGTTTGTTTAACTTCCTCCCACCTTCTTTTATACTGATCTCTCTCCCCCACATAAAGGTCAAGGAACATTGTAGAAGAGGGGGAAAGACATTATTGAATCAGAGGACCCAAGTTTTAGCTGTGAGATTGGGCTTCCTAGTGACAAACCATAATGATTCATAAGCATAATCACCTCCAAATGATTTGAAATAGGATGACACCAATGTATATGCCAAAAAGGCTAGAGCGGCTCATGAGGCTTCAACACTCACAAAGAACTATGGGCAGCTGAACAAAGTTAGAAGTAGGACAGGTGGTCTTCTCCAGGAAAAAACATTCCATTTTTCTCTTCCACGGCAAATGATCATCCTGGAAAACACATACACATGTAACATTATGTAGATAGAATAGGTTCTATTTAGAAATATATATGACTATGCATATACATATATGCATACAATAACAATTGGTGAAAAACTAGGTCATGAATTTGAAAGAGAGTGAAGAGGGGTGTATGGGAACGTGAAGAGGGAGGAAAAAAGATAAGAAATGTAATAAATTATAATCTTTTCTTTCTTTCTTTCTTTTTTTTTTTTTTTTTTTTTACGAGACACGGTTTCTCTGTGTAGCCCTGGCTGTCCTGGAACTCACTTTGTAGACCTGGTTGGCCTTGAATTCAGAAATCTGCCCACCTCTGCCTCCCAAGTGCTGGGATTAAAGGTGTGTGCCACCAACGCCTGACTTCAATAAATTATAAACTTAAGGACCAAACTTCTATTGCTCAGGCCATACTAGTCAGAAGAGCAGGTGAGGCCTTTCTATCTCTAGAATTGGCCCACTTCCTAGATTCAGTTGCCAAAGACCCACTCCACTGTCTCTGACCATCACATCCCTCTGTTATGCCCTCCCACTGCCTTGTGTCCACCCACAACTCAGGGAGGACTTCCACTATTCAAGTGCAAGCCAAACCATTCAGAAGAACACGTTAGTGATTTACCTGGCTGGGGAAATGTTCTACTCCATAGAGTTTGATCCCGCAAACCAATTCCATTGACTCTTCTTTTAGTCTCACCTCAATGCTGGACCTACTTCTAGACTCTTGGCCCCAAACTCAGGCAAACCCCCACTGCTTAGGTGCTGGCCACACCATTTAAAAGAACTGGTTAGTGACCTGCCTCCCAGCTGAATGTCATCCAACCAAGATTTGGTATCTAAGATCAAATTCCACTACCCCCCATCTTCTACCCCACTACTGTCCCATCATGCTGCTGTGCCTCAGGTCCAACTCAGGTGGACTTCTCCTGTCCAAGATGATGTCAAGTCATGTGGAGTAAGTAGAACTGCATCACCAGACAGAAAACAGAAAAGTTCGAGCAGATTAAGAAACCCCAGCATATCTCATAATTGAGAACGGTAGGCCTTTTAATCTGCTCTAGACCAGTTCCAATTCGGAAGCACGTGACCACAGATAATCCAGTAAGAAGACCGTTGCAAGTGGTCATGTAGCAAAGATCCCAGAGTTCTCCATGCCAATGAAGTATCTAAATGGGCCACCCAGAGGGTTTGATCAATAAGGTTCCCTTCCCAGACATTCCTTTCTGAAAAAGATACTTAATCTGTGGTCCACCCTGAGGAAGTTCTGTGTATCTGTATTTCTCCATGTATAAATAGTTTAGAAAAGTAAGGCTTGTCTTTCATCATAAACTGCCTTGGGAAGCAGCCTTCGTTATATGGTCTAAGTCTCCCCAGAAGGACCCTGCATTCTCCAGACACTCACCCCTGAGGGAGGGCAAATTATCCCCACCACACCACATCTCACCCTGGGCTCATTGCCAGGGTGGCCTGATCTGAACTCCTAGTACTTAAGAGCTGTGCCTGGATGTCCCACAGCCTTGTTGACTGGGACCCCCATCTTAGGCTGCCTTCTGTCTCCCCTGAGCTGATTAGGCATTCTGTGAGCCTAGCATCCTGCTGGCAGCTCGAATGGCTGAGTTGCATTCACACACAGAGCAAGAACCCACGATGCCAGTCAGAATAACATGTGCAGGCTATGACAGTCTGAAGAACACTTGTAGGCCAAGCAGGCCAGAAAAAAACAGATGAGAAACTAAGGCAAAGATTCCCAGCTGCACCAAACACCACAGTGACCTTCCGAATCACATATAGGGAGCCCACCAGTGGCACGCCATCTATCAGTCATTGTCCTCAATCCCCACTTTCCTCTTCATCACCTTATCCCATACCCCAACTTGGGCAGATACCCACTCCTGTACCTAAGACCAAGCAAGCCACCAGAAGTCCAGCCCCCAACTTGAACAAAACACATTACAGATCAGAAGTCGTGTTTGCTTCCAATAATCGAAGATATAAAGACCAGAAGACCAAAGAGGAAACAGAAACAAAGAAAGAAAACACCCATCCAACAAACACAAACTCAGAAATCAGTACTTAGACATATGATCATTTCAAACACTGATGTCTAAATGCCAGTATAAGAATGTAATCACTGGATGGCCTTTACTTCAGTCTTTGCTCCTTTTTGTTTCTGCATTTCCTTTAGACAGGAAAGATTCCGGGTCAACATTTTTGAAGATGCGTGGGTGATGCTATCCTTCCACTGGAGGTGGTCTCTTCAGGGTCCATCTCCCCACTGTAGGGCTATACTTTTTGGCTAATATCCATTTATCACTGAGTACGTACCATGCATGTCTTTTGGGGTCTGGGTTACCTAACTCAGGATGATATTGTCTAGCTAAGACTCATTCAACTTGGGGTCCATTCCATGGGCAAGCTCCAAATCCTGATACTATTGATGCCAAGTTGTGCTTGCAGTCAAGAGACTAGCATGGCTGACCTCTGAGAGGCTCTACGAGCAGCTGACTCATACAGATGGAGATACTTACAGCCAACCATTGGACTGAGGTCAGGGACCCTTATGGAAGTGTCAGGGGAAGAATCTAAGGAGCTGAAGGGGATGACAATCCCATCAGAAGAATAGCAGTATCAACTAACAGACTCCCAACCAAAAAGCATGCATACGCTGGTTTGTGGCCCTGGGCACATGTGTAGCAAAGGACTGTGTTGTCAAATCTCAGTGGAAGAGGATTCCTAATCCTATAGAGACTTGAAGAGAAGGGGTATGCTGGGAGGTAGTAGTCGGTGGGAAAGCACCCTCTCAGAGGCAAAGGGAATGGAGTAAGAAACTCTGAAGGAGGAATTGAGAAGGGGCCAACATTGGTAATATAAATAAATAAAATAATTTAATAACAATTATAATAATAATGATGATGATTATGATGATGGTGATGATGATAATGGAAAAAATACAATCACCAAGAGCCAGGAAAATATGGCAGTACCAGAGCCCAATCATCCTAAAAATCAGGACCTGAATATTTCAACACAGCTGAAGCAAAAAAATAAAAAAAATGAAGATGGTAGAGGTCCTCAAAAAAGAAACGGAAAAAAAAAATCCCATAGAGAAATTGAGGAAAGGATAAACTTCTTGTTTCTTACTGGAGGAAATTAATAAATCCCTTTAAAAATGCCAAGAAAGCCAAAACTGTAATTAAGGTAAAGAAAAAAAGATGGAGGAAACTGTTCAAGACCTGAAAATATAGATAGAAACAATAAAAAAGAAAAAAACAAACTGAGGTAATTATGGTAATGGAAAATCTAGGTAAACAAACAGGAAATGTACTCACAGGCATCAGCCAAAAAAAAAGAAAAAAAGAAAAAAAAAGAAATATGAGAGAGTATCACAGGCATTGAAGATATGATACAAGAAACAGATTCATCAATCAAAGAAAACATTACATCTAAAAATTCCTAACATAAAACATCCAGAAAATACAGAGCACTATGAAAAGCACAAACCTAAGACATATAGGAATAGAAGAAAAAGAATCCCAGTTCAAAAACCTACAAACATGTATTTAACAAACTCATCAAGGAAATTTTCCTTAAGCTATAGAAGGACATGCCTATAAAGTCCAAAAAGGTCACAGAAAACTACAGAGACTGGACCAGAAAGGAAAGTCCCCACAGGACATAATAGTGTAAACACTAAACCTATGTAACAACAAAAGAATATCAAAACTGCAAGGGAAACGGCCCAAGTAACATAAAAGCAGACCTATTAGATTTATACCTGACTTCTCAGCAGGCAATCCAAATCCAGAAGGGACCCAACAGATGTCTTATATATTCTGAGGAACCACAGATGAAACCAATATTATATCAGCAAAAAATTCAATCAAGTCAAATTTAGATATATCTATCCATAAATCCGTTCTATCCTATCAGATTACCATGGATTAAAGTTGAAATTCAACAACAACAGAAACAACAGAAAGCCTACAAACTCATGGAAACTTAATAAATCTTTACTCCGTGATGACTGAGTCAATGTGGGGAAACCCTGCTAATTGGGGTCATAGTCTACCACATCTGGATAGCAAAATGGAGGACTTCCTTTACCAAAAGGGCTTCCCCTTTTCTGACCTTGCCTGGGGGGTCCAAAGCCAAAAATCTTCAACCTGATAAAGGTTTTGTAGTCCTTGGCAAACAAGAAGTTCAACTTCCTCTTTCCCAGTAAAAATGCTCCCAGCAGGAAGCTCTACACTGCCCCTCTATACAAAGGAGGAATTCACAGTACTTTAAACTCTAGCCAATGATTCATGCTGAAGAGTCCTTTCCACTCTTGAACATTCCTATGTAGACTTTGTCCATCCTGAGTAAAATGTATGGGTACAAACCCACACCCCATAAAGGTAAATGCACAAGTTATGATCTGCACTTATACCAAACTGGACCAGGATCCTGAAGACTTCACCTATTCTGGATTCTGCTTCGTAATTCCAGCCTGGTGGAGTTTTGACACCCTAAGGGAGGAAACAGAGGAAGTGGAATCACAGCTGGACCCAAACATGCAGAGCAGTTCAAGGAAGAAAGAAAGAAGTTCAAGATTTCATAGAATTCAATGAAAATTAATGCACAACATACCCAAATTTTTGACACATGATGGAAGCAATGTTAAGAGGAAAGTTCATACCACTAAGTGTCATGTAAATATATCAGTGAAATCTCATATTAGTAATTTAACAGCACTCCTGAAAGCTCTAGGATAAAAAGAAGCAAAAACATCCAAAAGGACTATATAGCAGGAAATAAACTCAGGGCAGAAGTAAATCCACACACCCATGGACACTTGATATTTGACAAAGAAGCCAAAATTGTACAATAGAAAATACAAATAATCTTCAACAAATAGCACTGGTCTAATTGGATGCTATTATGTAAAAGAAAGCAAGTAGATACATATCTATTACACTACAAAATCTCAAGTCCAACTGGATCAAAACCTCAATATAAAGCCAGATACCACTGAGCCTGATAGAAGAGAAAGTGAGAAGTAGTCCTGAACAGAACACCAATATCTCAGGTACTAAGATCAACAATTAATAAATGGGACTCCATGAATCTGTAAAGCTTCTGTAAGAAAAAAGGACAACCTTTTAAAGGACAGAAGAGTAATCTACAGAATGGGAAAAGATTTTCATCAACCCCATATCTGACGGAGGGCTGATATCCAAAATATACAAAGAAATTAAAGAAACTATACTTGAAAAACTTAATATTCCCATTTAAAAAATAGGGCACAGATATATACAGAATTCTGAACAAAGGAATCTCAAATCACTAAGAAACACAAGAACTTTTAGATTTCATCTTTCATCTCGCAGAAAGACTAATATTCAACTCACAAGGCTTTTATTGGCATGGATATTAATCAAAGGGAAACTCTCCTTCTCTGCTAGTGGGAGTACTAAGTGGTAAAGCCACTTTAGAAATCAATGATTTCTTAGGAACTTGGGAAAAGACCTGGCCATACCACACTGGGAATATACTCAAAGGATGTCCCACCTTACTATAAGGACACTTTCTCACCTATGTTTACAGCATCTTTATTTATAATATCCAAATATTGGAACAAACCTAGATGACTCTCATCAACAAAATGGGTAAAGAAATGCAGTATATTCACACAATGGATTATTACTCAGATGTTGAAAATAATGGCACCACAAAATTTACTGGCAAATGGATGGACCTAGAAAAATAATCATCCTGAGTGAGGAAACTCAGACCCAGAAAAAAGAAACAGTATGTAGTCACTTAGAAGTGGACATTAATTATAAAATAAAGGATAATTATGCTATAATTCAAAGGTCCAGAGAGTCCAAGTCACAAGGAGGGCTTAAGGGAGGAATCATGGATCTCTCTGGGAAAAAGAAATATATTAAATTTCCCTGGTGGACTAGAAGTTGTTGGGGTAGATTAACAGAAGGGATCCAGGGGAATGGGGAGAAAGGGAGAAAGTGCTGGGAGTAACAGCTGGAATTGGCTGGCATTTTGGAGGTGAGGTTAAAACCTAGTGTAATGGAAACTACATGAGATTAACTCTTGAGAGCAAACCTTGAGAGCATCTCTAGCAAAAAACTCTTAGTAATGGGGACAAGGAGCCTGAATCAGCCATCTTCTTGAATCAAGCAAGGGTTTAAATTTAAGGATTTGGACACCAATTTAGCCACAAATCTATCAACCTACACTTTGTCCTACATTCAGAGTCCTCAGGACTGGACCCTAGCATAATCAAAATCAGTGAGACCACGCTGATTTCATTCAGCAACAAATGGCAACAGAGGCAGAGTCCCACCACCCACATTAGGTTGTGCTTGGTTTATTCTGAAGAGGAGAGGGAGGAAGAACTGGATGAACCACAAGAATGTGGCCCACAAAATCAACTGCCCGGGACTCATTGGGGATAAGAGAGATCAGGAAGCCTGGAGGCGTTTGAGGTAGGTACCCTGCATATAAGTTATGGTAGAATAGCTTGGTGCTCTAGTGTGACTTCTAACAGTGGGAGCGGAGGCTGTCTTGCTGTCGATCTTTTACCTGATGGTGGGACTCTTCTCCTCCAATTGGTTTGCCTCTTCTGCCTTGATGTAATGGTATGTTCCTGGCTTTATTTTAGCTTTTTATGTCATGTTTGGCTGATGTCCCTGGGAAGCCTGCTCTTTTCTGAGGGAAGGTTGGGAATATTTTTTCTGTGGGGATGGAGTGGCAATATCTGAGGAGAGAGAAGGCATGGGGCTGAAGCTGGGGGGGTGGAAAGAAGGAACTTAAGTTGGATGCAATATAAGAAGAAAGAATTGCAAAAAAGAAAAAATGACCTAGAAAAAACTTAAATTCTCAATAGTAATGAATGTTAACCATACTTCTATGGCAGTTTTATTATGAATATTATTTCTTACCCAGCATTTAAAGGAATATGCATGTAATTAAATTAATAATCATAGCTACATTTATTTTATATCTACTACTATAGTTAGCTTTTTCTTCCATCATTTAAGTTAGATCATTTTGCACTCAATTTACTATTGAGAAAAACTGAACTGTATAGAAATTAAGTGTATAATTCTGCTCCAATTTTAGACATTTGATATAAAGAAATCTAAAGTGGTTGGAGAATACTTCAGTATGTGTTACATACAATGGCCCCTAGACTTCTAATTCAGTTCTAAAACAACTTTTCTTCATGATATCACAAAGAGGTGAGGGTATGCATTGGTTGAATCCAATTGTATCTACTCACATGCTCTGGAAAGGCCAGTGTTTGAGGCTTCATTGTCGCAGACAGGTGTTATTATATACAAGCAGAAGGATGAGAACCTAAAACCTCATGCTTTCTGCATGAAATGGAGAAGCTTAACAGGCTTAAGAAGGGGAGCATATGAAGATCACTGAGAAAAATATCACTGAGGTAAACTGAGAATTCCATTAATCAATCTGTTAATTTCCTTAATCCACTTTCTCTTCTGTCTTGTCCTATTCTTATATCCTTGCGGGAAACTGAAAATATTCATACCATGGGACTCACTTGACACATTTTACGTGTTCTCTTCGAAAGTTCTGATTTTATAGTCAGAACATATACTCACAGAAACTTATTTCTAAGACACTGGAACTTCTCTAGTCTTTTATATAAATAGTTGTTGCTCAGTTGAAGTTCTCACACAGCGAAAATATAAAAGAAACATTGTTGCAAATACATCTAAATGATTTTGAACTTTTAAATTCAGAGGGAGAAAATGTTTAAGTTATTAAGGGAATCCTTTTTCTCTCAAGAAAATAATATATGTGAGAAAGAAGAAAGTTGTCTTTCACGTATTGGTTTTAGAATCTTTGTTTTGGTGTTGACAAACAGAAAAATAGATTTTGGTCCTTAATGATCAGCAGCACTTAACAAGTATTCATGGCTCTCAAGGAGATCAGACAAAGGAAGGCATCAGGTTCTCTGAGACTAAAGTGATAGGTACTTGGAAGCATTGATTGATATGGAGCCTAGAATTGAACCCAGGTCAGCTAATAGGGATCAAAATCTCTTAACTCTTGAGCCATCTCTCCAGTCCAGAGGAAGAGCTTTGGTAACAACTTTTCCGGGTGTTTTCTTTTTAAGCAAAGATTCCTCATTTAGTAAGTGGTTTTATATGCATGGTTTAAGGGGTTTGTTTCCAAGGTTAAGACCATTACAGAGAATGCTATTAATATTTTTTAAATACAAGCAAAATTTCAACAAATTTTCAAATTATTCTGTATTACTGTAAAATATTTAAAGACCTTTACATAACCTTAAGTGTAGTTATTCATTAGTTCAGTGCTCTAGTTAAACAAAATACTTTTTATTGGAAACAAGTACATTATATCTGATAATGAAAATGTCTGTAAGGCAAACCACTCAGGGTAACAAATAATTAAGAACTGCACAAGAGTTAATGAAGTTCTTTGAGTGGCACGTATAAACTAAGAAGTAAATGTGGACTTTCAGCAAGGGAGTATGTGAGGAGGGTGCAAATAGGCTGTACAGAATTATTGAAGGCTACCAATACCATACAAATACTCTAGTATACAAATACTACATAAGCTAACAAACCTGTGACCTGTCTTGACCTTCTGCCATCATCTATTTTCTCCCATCTGAGAAAAGATAGCAAGCACAAGATCACAGAGCTGAAAAACATTGAAGAACTTAAAGCATGGAACTAGATATTCTAACAGTTTAATTTTATATTGTTTATAGTATCTTAATGTATCCATAACATAAACATCTTTATGGTAGGCAGTTCAGAAGTACAAGTAAGACTACAGATAGCACAACACACATGCACACACACACAAACACACACACTCAAAGAGAGAGGGAGAGAGAAAGAGAGAGAGGGAACTAAAACAAAAACAATTAACTTTATATTCTTTTTTCCAGCCTATGTGTCACTTTGTGGGCATGTCTCCCTTCCACTCTTGTCTCCTTTAGGAGCAGATAACTATAAAAAGTACAATTGAGACAGCTATATCAGGCTCCTGTAAGCAAGCACTTCTTGGCATCTGCAATGGTGTCTGGGTTTGGTGTCTGTATATAGGATGGATCCCCAGGTGGGATAGTCTCTGGATGGCCTTTCTTCAGCTGTCTCCTAAGAGGCTCTGCCAGAGCCTGACAAATACAGAGGCCTGCACTTGCAGCCAACCATTGGACTGAACATGGGGTTCCCAATGGAGGAATTAGGGAAAGGACTGAAGGAGCTGAAGGGGTTTGCAACCCCACAGGAAGAACAACAATATCAACCAAACAGACCCTCTAGAGCTCCCAGGGACTAAATCACCAAGCATCAATGGGAGGAGAGGCCTTTGGTCCTGTGAAGGCTGGATGCCTGTAGTGGCTATTCCTGGTTGTCAACTTGACTACATCTGAAATGAATTACAATCCAGAATTAGAAGGCTCACCTGTGGCCCTAATCCAGAGGCTGAGAGATACAAGTTTCTGACCTGAATCTTGGCATAGAGACCTTGAGGAATAGTGGCTACGAATCCCATAGGATTAACATAGAAAGCTCTATGAGTTCAAGATCATCTGGGGTTAAAGGTGTGGTGGCACACACCTTTAACCTGGGCCACACTTTTTGCTGGAGACCTATATAAGGACATTGGAAGAAGGAAGGCTCACTCTGCTTCGCCTGCTTGTCTTGTGGGACTGAGCAATTGCTGGATCCTTGGACTTCCATTCACAGCTGCTGCTGCGACTGTTGTTGGGAGTTGATTGTTGGGAGTTGGACTACAAACTGTAAGTCATCAATAAATCCCTTTACTACATAGAGACTAAGTTCTGTGACTCTAGAGAACCCTAACTAAGACAATGCCCCAGTGTAGGAGAATACAAGGACAGGGAGGCAGGAGTGGGTAAGTCGGTAGAGGAACATTCTTTTTTTTGTGGGTTTTTTTTTTTTATGTGCTTTATATTTTTATTTTTATTTTTTTAATTTTTTTATTTTTTTTAGATAATTTCTTTATTTACATGTAAATTTTCCCTTTCCCAGGCTCCCCTCCAAAAAACAAACAAACAAACAAACAAAAACAACAAGGACAAACTTCTTTTGCCTCCCCCCCTCCCCATGCCTGCCACCCCACCCTCTCCCACTTATTGGCCCTGGCATTCCCCTACACTGGGGCACAGAACCTTCACAAGGCCGAGATCCTTTCCTCCTACTGAT
>JADRCD010169345.1:0-22766 GCA_019843815.1 Montemys delectorum | reverse complement strand
GTTGTGTCAATGTTTTCTATGATGTCTTCTGCCCCTGAGATTCTCTCTTCTGTCTCTTGTATTCTGTTGGTGATGCTTGCATCTGTGACTCCTGATCTCTTTTCTAGGTTTTGTATCTCCAGGGTTATCTCTCTTTCTGATTTCTTTATTGTTTCTATTTCCATTTTTAGATTCTGGATGGTTTTGCTCATTTCCTTCACCTGTTTGATTGTGTTTTCCTGTAGTTCTTTAAGGGATTTTTGTGTTTCCTCTTGAAGGGCTTCTAGCTGTTTATCTGTGTTCTCCTGTATTTCTTTTAGCGTGCTATTTATGTCTTTCTTAAAGCCCTGAGAAGTTTTAGATCTGAACTTTGCTTTTCCGATGTGATGGTGTGTCCAGGACTTGCTATGGTGGGAGAATTGGGTTCTGATGATGCCAAGTAACCTTAGTTTGTGTTATTTATTTTCTTACGCTCCCCCCCCCCCCCCACCCCCGCCATCTGGTTATCCCTAGTGCTACCTGCCCTTGCTAATTCTGACTGGAGTCAGTCCTTCCTGTGATCCTGGTTATATCAGAACTCCTCAGAGTCAGGCAGTCTCTGTGACCCTGTGATTCTGGGATCCTGTGATCCTGGGCTTGTTAGAGCACCTGGGAGTGCAGCAGCTTCCTCTGTGTGTTGTGGGACTGGTTGTGGAGCTAGCACCCAAAGTCCACTCAGGACACCAGCCCAGACAGAGCGGAAGGAACCAGAGCCACTCTGCTGGCAGAGTTCCTGTGTGCCTGGTCCCGCAGGTCCCAGTTACTCCCAGTGTTGGGACAGATGTTGGGTCCTTCTCACCTCTGATCCTGAGAGTTTCAGAGCGGCTGGGAGTGGAGCTTCCTCTGGGTATTGTGGGACTGTGCAGTAGACAATCTTTAGGTGCCTCATCCGACCAGTCCCGGTAGTGTTTCGTCTCTTAGCCTTGGCACTCCATTTATACTTTCTCTGGCTCTTGGCAGGGTAGCCACATTTGCCACAGGTCAACTTCTGAAGGTGGTCGGCCTTGGAGCCATAGCGACAGCACAGCCTGTGCGTCTTATTGAGATGCTTTCCAAAGGATGACGTTCCTTTCGTCATCTCGCTTCTACCTTCAAGGCCAAAGAGGTGTGTTTTATCTTCTGATTGCACCCTTTTAAAAATAAAGTTTGCACCAGGCGGTGGTGGTGCATGCCTTTAATCCTAGCACTTGGGAGGCAGAGGCAGGCGGATTTCTGAGTTCGAGGCCAGCCTCGTCTACAGAGTGAATTCCAGGAGAGCCAGGGCTACCCAGAGAAACCCTATCTCAAAAACAAAACAAAACAAAAAACCCAAAACAAAAAATAAACAAATAAATAAATATAAAAAAATAAAGTTTGCTTTTATAGGAAGCACACAAGAGTTGATCACTCAGACACAGTTTATAGCCAATTGAAAGTCTTTATTTTCCAAGATAGCCAGGCCCACATAGAGGAACCCTACCTCAAATGACAAAGTCTATTCCAGCAGCTCATACTACACTCAGGTATTCATGGCCTAAGTGTAGCCCAGAGCACTTAGACCAAGGGACTTTTAAAGGCAAAAGCTACCTCCTGTTGTCTCACTCTGCAGCTGCAGGGGAGCTTTGCAAGCAGTTAAAGAGGAGCTAAGGTAAGTTGGCTGGGGGCATCTTGGCCTCTGGTCCTGAAATAGCGTTGGGAAGTTTCCCACAGGATTCTCCATCAAGCAGATGAAATTCTACTTACACTCACTTGTAAGATGGACGAAGCTCTGCCTTGTCACACTCACATGTAAGATGGAGGAAGCTCTGCCCTGTCACAGTCACATGTAAGATGGAGGAAGCTCTGCCCTGTCACACTCACATGTAAGATGGAGGAAGCTCTTCCCTGTCACACTCACATGTAAGATGGAGGAAGCTCTGCCCTGTCACACTCACATGTAAGATGGAGGAAGCTCTGCCCTGTCACACTCACATGTAAGATGGAGGAAGCTCTGCCCTGTCACACTCACATGTAAGATGGAGGAAGCTCTGCCCTGTGCTACCCTGTCACAGTCACATGTAAGATGGAGGAAGCTCTGCACTGTCTCGATAAGGACCAGGAACTTAAGTGAATTTATTTTCTTTTTCATATTGACTTAAGCAGTTAAGGTTGCATGGTCTCAGAATTAGCTCAGTAAGAACCAATGATCTGGCCAATGCTGACAGTGTGGCGGTCAGCCACAGCGACCAGGTAATCAGAGACTGACACCAACTCTGACCCATGTCTCCTTTCTTCCCTTTCTTTGAGCTTTCTCTGACCATAGCCAGGCTTGTTCCTAATTACCACTGTTTGGTTGGCATGGAAACAGCGACTTTCTCCCATGCAAAGTCCTCTCTCTCATAAAAAGAGAGTCTGCCTCCCTCAGTTCTGCAGGACTTCCTTTGTGAGGGAGTCAGTTTGACTTTCCAGCCTGGAACTCCCCAAATGCCCTAGGTGTAAGTCTGTTTGGGAACTGAGTTCCCTAAAGTTTTGATTCCCTACAGTCAATATGGCTGAGGTGCTATAGCTGTGGCACTAACTTTTTGTCTTAGTCACGGTTTCTATTCCTGCACAAACATCATGACCAAGAAGCAAGTTGGGGAGGAAAGGGCTTATTTAGCTTACTTCCACATTGCTGTTGATCACCAGAGGAAGTCAGGACTGGAACTCAAGCAGATCAGGAAGCAGGAGCTGATGCAGAGGCCATGAAGAGATGTTCCTTGCTGGCTTGCTTCCCCTGGCTTGCTCAGCCTGCTCTCTTATAGAACCCAAGACTTCCAGCCCAGGGATGGCACCACCCACAAGGGGCCCTACCCACTTGATCACTAATTGAGAAAATGCCTCACAGCTGGATCTCATGGAGGCATTTCCCCAACTGAAGCTCCCTTCTCTGTCAGTGATAACTCCAGCCTGTGTCAAGTTGACACACAAAACTAGCCAGTACAATTGACCCCTTGTCAACTTCACACACAAACACATCACTATTAAGCCTCAACCCTTATGTTTTTATTCATCCCCAAGATCTAAAGTCCCACAGTCTTTACATATTAAAAGTTCAATCAATTTAAAATGTCCAATATCTTTTAAAATTCAAAGTCTCTTAACCGTGGACTCCACTAAAATATGTTCTTCCTTCAAAAGGGAAAAATATCTGGCACAATCACAATCAAAAGCAAAACCAATGTCTGGGATCCAACTGACAATCTTCTGGGCTCCTCTAAGGGCTTTGGTCACTTCTCCAGCTTTGCCCTTTGTAGCACACATCTTGTCTTCTAGGCTCCAGAAGCCTGTACTCCACTGCTGCTGCTGTTCTTGGTGGTCATTGCATGGTACTGGCATTCCAAAACACTGCTGTCTTTCACTGTAACTAGGCTTCACCAATAGCCTCTCATAGACTGTCTTCATGGTGCCAAGCCTCAATTCTTTTGCATGACACCTTCAGTCCTGGGCCATCAATTGCAAACTGAGACTGCACCTTCACCAATGGCCTTCCATGGCCTCTCACTGTGCCGAGCCTCAGCTGCTCCTCGTGACCCCTTCATGCTGTTAAAACCAGTACCACCTGGGTGACTCTTACACATTTCCAAGTCCTGCTTCAGCACAAGGTACAACCTTGGCTATCTCTGGAACACAACCTCTTTGTGCTCTCAGAAAACACTTCCCAGAAGATATCACCTCAGTGATGCTGGTCTCTTCTTAATCACTGCTAATTTCTTAGCTCCAGCTAACTAGCATCAATAGTCCCAGTAATGCAAAGTTCTCTCTTTAGTAGTTCTGGTATCTTGTTAATCACAGCTGATACTTCAGCCCCAGCTAATCAGAACCACAGAATCTTCACAATCAAAACAACATGGCCCTGATAAAAGTCTTTAATGTTCCCTCTGAAATTTCACAAGCCAGGCCTCCATCTCTGCACTGTTCTCAACATGATCTTCCAAGCTCCTACAGAACATCCCACAGAGTTCTTAACAACCAGTGGTTCTTCTAGCTCAAAGTTCCAAGTCCTTCCACAGTCCTCCCCAAAACATGGTCAGGTTGTCACAGGAATACCCTACTATGCTGGTATCAATTTGTCTTAGTCAGGGTTTCTATTCCTGCACAAACATCATGACCAAGAAGCAAGTTGGGGAGGAAAGGGTTTATTTGGCTTACTTCCACATTGCTGTTGATCACCAGAGGAAGTCAGGACTGGAACTCAAGCAGGTCAGGAAGCAGGAGCTGATGCAGAGGCCATGAAGAGATGTTCCTTGCTGGCTTGCTTCCCTTGGCTTGCTCAGCCTGCTCTCTTATAGAATCCAAGCCTTCCAGCCCAGGGATGGCACCACCCACAAGGGGCCCTACCCCCTTGATCACTAATTGAGAAAATGCCCCACAGCTGGATCTCATGGAGGCACTTCCCCAACTGAAGCTCCCTTCTCTGTCTGTGATAACTCCAGCCTGTGTCAAGTTGACACACAAAACCAGCCAGTACACTTTTCCTCCCTCTTTTAGAGTTGGGGCCGTTTGACTTTCATTAATATTGAGTCAAGGCCAATATGACTTTTCCCCTCTTCTCAAGTATAGTCACATACCTGGAGGGTAACATAGACGGTACACATGGAGGGAGGTTGTACGTTTCCATTGGACTGGAGGAGGCACATTTAGTCAAACTGTTAGCACAAGCAACGCAGGCAATTTGAAGACATGGTGCAGATACCTCGTTCTTGGTTGACCGTGCATTAGATTGTGATCCCTGAGATCTGTCCCTTCTCTAGACCCATATTGTTCCATCCCTGGAAGGGATATAAGACAGCACGAGTTGACGCTAAGGATAGTTTCTTGTCTGTGGATTTTCTGAATTTCCATGTCCAGGTTTGGGGCCAGGGGCATGTGTGTCCCAGGTTAGTAAACTCTGTTCATTTTCTTTCTTTTTCTTTTTTTTTTAAGATTTAGTTCTTTATTTTATGTGTATGAGTACACTGTAGCTGTACAGATGGCCATGAGCCGTCCTGTGGCTGCTGGGAATTGAGCTCCAACCCTGCTCGCTCAGGTGTAATTCACTGTAGCTGTCTTCAGACGCACCAGAAGAGGGCGTCCGATCTCATTATGGGTGGTTGTGAGCCATCATGTGGTTGCTGGGATTTGAACTCAGGACCTTCGGAAGAGCAGTCAGTGCTCTTACCTGCTGAGCCATCTCGCCAGCCCCAGTTCTGGTCATTTTCATCTTTATCTTCAAGGGGTCCAAATCCATCTGTGTGGGCTTGTCCTAAGTGGCCCTTTTTTTCCTCAAGGGATGACAACAGTCACTTTGTCAGACTCACAGGAAAGATGAGTCAATAAGAACCAATGATCTGGCCAATGCTGACAGTGTGGCGGTCAGCCACAGCGACCAGGTAATCAGAGACTGACACCAACTCTGACCCATGTCTCCTTTCTTCCCTTTCTTTGAGCTTTCTCTGACCATAGCCAGGCTTGTTCCTAATTACCACTGTTTGGTTGGCATGGAAACAGCGACTTTCTCCCAAAGCCATGCAAAGTCCTCTCTCTCATAAAAAGAGGGTCTGCCTCCCTCAGTTCTGCAGGAAGTTGCCATCCTGCTTGGTCAGTTCTTATTTCTCCAGTCAGTCTCCACCCAGGGTGTATTCCCTGCAGTCCAGCAAGCTGAGCTACCAGGACTGGAAGAAGGCTCCACAGGTTCTAGGCTGCTTCTGGGGTGGCCAGTTCAGCCATTCTTTTGCTGTTTTGGATGGCTGTCTCCACTTCCCTTTCAGATGTGTTTTCTGACCAACACAGAACTGACAGAAATGCACAGGGACACACATCAAGACACAGTCATAGACAACAAAGACAAACAGCAGTGGATACCACATAGTCATATACCTGAAGAGACCAGGGGAGTCTGGTGATTTCTCACACAGACCACACACACAGATGACTACTTGACTTGGTTCATAGCCAGTTGAAAGTCCTTATTCCAAAGGGCTAGGAGGACTAGATTCAGGTATTCAGGACTTAAGTATAGCCCCTAGTATTTAGACCAAGAAACTTTTAAAGGCAAAAATCACATTCTGTTATCTCCTTCTGCAGCTGCAGGGGAGGTTTCACAAGCAATCGGTTGAACAGGAGCTAAGGTAAGTTAGCTGGGGGCATCATGGCCTTAGGTCCTGGACCAGAGCTGGATAATTTCTCACAGAATTTTCCAGTTAAACAGGATTCCAGTTAAAGTGAAATGGCCTGAGCAAGAATACAAGATGGATGAACCCCTGCCCTGTGCTGCCCTGTCACACTTACATGTAAGATGGAGGAACCCCTACCCTGTACTGCCCTGTCACACTCACATATAAGATGGAGGAAGCTCTGCTTTGTCACACTCACATGTAAGATGGAGGAACCCTTGCCTTGTCCTGCCCTGTCCTACTCTGTCACATGTTGTCCAGAGATGTCAGTTGGAGTGATAGTTTCTTTCTTTGTGACCTCTAACAATTGAGTTGGGTTACTATAGGAGCAAGGATTTCAGGGGAGGTAGGTGGGTTTGTGTTCATACACTGAGTTGAAAGCAAAGCATTCACAGTCCAGTGGAGACAGTTACATTCCCAGGACAAGTAATGATGAGATAGCTTCATGGGCAGTGTCTTAAGAGTTTTACTGCTGAGAACAGACACCATGACCAAGGCAACTCTTTTTTTTTTCTTTTTAGATTTATTTATTTATTACATGCAAGTACACTGTAGCTGTCTTCTGACACACTAGAAGAGGGCATCAGATCTCATAATGGATGGTTGTGAGCCACCATGTGGTTGCTGAGATTTGAACTCATGACCTTTGGAAGAGCAGTCAGTGCTCTTAACCGCTGAGCCATCTCTCCAGCCCCCCAAGGCAACTCTTATAAGGACAATATTTAATTGGGGCTGGCTTGTAGATTCAGAGGTTCAGTCCATTATCATCGAGGTGGGAACATGGTAGCATCCAGGTAGGCATGGTGCAGGAAAAGGAGCTGAAGGTTCTACCTCTTGTTCTGAAGGCAAATAGGAGAAGACTGGCTTCCGGGCAGCTAGGAGGAGGGTCTTAAAGCCACAGTGATGCACTTCCTCTAACATGGCCACACCCTTTCCAACAATGCCACACCTCCTAATAGTACCATTTCCTGGGCCAAGCACATTCCAAGCATCACTTGGTGAAGAGGAGATGTGGAAGCAGTTCTAGTCCCTGCTGTGCTGTGGCATTCTTGCCACTTTGAAGCCTTCTGTGCCTGTAGTGGAGGCTGGAGAGAAACAAAGGTAGGTGTGAGTCAAGTGAAGCCTCTGTGTCAAAGAAAGGGAGGTGCAGCTCAGCCCTGGAATGCTGACTTCACTCTGACAGCTCAACTGTGCAGAAGATCCAGAAGCTAGGGATGCAAAGGAGAGTGAAACCCCTGGGGCCATATGGCTCCTGAGTAAAAGTGCTTGTAGTGCAAGCTATCAAGATGAGTTCAGCCCCAGGATCCATGCCAAAAGCTGCATGTGGTGGCACACATGTCATCCCAGCACTCCTAGGTAAGATAGGTGGCAGCAACAGAAACAGTCTACGCTTACAGGCTAGTTAGCCTGGCATACAAAATGAAAGAAACAGCTAGAGACACCCTGCCTCAACATGATGGGGAGAGAACTGACTCCCAAAAGCTCCCTCTCTGATCTCAAAGTGGGCTATGGTGTGCATGTTCACACATAAGTTAAGGGCTGATGAGTAAATACAGTTGTTACCAAGCCTGATAGCTTGTTAGTGTTTCTTCTAGGCTCCACCCAATAGTTACTTAGCAACAACCTCTTTGGCTCTCTCTGACCTCCTTCCCCCCTCCCTTGCTCTCTGTCTCTCTGTTTCTGTCTCTTTCTCCCTCCCCCTCTCCACATGTTTCTGGCCTGCCTCTCTCCCCTCCCCACTTCCATCTCTCTCTCTCTCTGTCTCTCTCTCCTTGTCTGTTCTCACTTCTTTCTCTGCCTCTACTCCCTTCATACTTTCTTTTTTCTCTTATTTATTTATTTAAACAAACTTATTTTTTTTAATTATTTATTTTTATTTATACAAGTACACTATCACTGTCTTCAGACACCCCAGAAGAGTGCATCAGATCCCATTACAGATGGTTGTAAACCATCATGTGGGTGCTGGGAATTGAACTCAGGACCTCTGGAAGAGCAGTCAGTGCTCATAACCACTGAACCATCTCTCCAGCCCTGACATAAAGTTATTATGTACACCAGGCTCGTCTTACAGATATCCACTGATTCTGTGTCCTAAGTGCTCGAATTAAAGGCATGTGCCACCACACTGGTCTCTCTTTCTCTCTCTAAATCTATCTCTGTGGTGAAGCCTATCTTCTAAAGAGTCAATTGTGTTTATAGTTATTTTAGAAGACCACTAAGCCTGCCAGACTTCAATCAAAGTGTTCTGTCCTGTCTCCAAATACAGGATGGAAGGATTCCTTTCATTCCTTGTTTCTCCCTAACATGGCTCCAAAGGAGGATCACTTTCTCAAAGGAACAGTATTTAATAACCAAGAGAAATGAAAAATATCCATTCTGAGCCGGGCAGTGGTGGTGCACACCTTTAATCCCAGCATTTGGGAGGCAGAGGCAGGCAGATTTCTGAGTTCTAGGCCAGCCTGGTCTACAGAGTGAGTTCCAGGACAGCCAGGGCTACACAGAGAAACCCTGTCTCGAAAAACAAAACAAAACAAACAAACAACAAAAAACAAACAAACAAAAACAAAAACAAAAAAAAAAGAAAAAGAAAAGAAAACGATTGTTAGGCCTTCCATGCCCAAGTTCTACATTAGATTTACTTAACAGCTTTTCTGAAAAAAGAAACACTACCAAATTAGACACATACTGACCTGTCGTGTAACAGATTCCGCAGAGACTGAAGGATTCCATCCTGCGGAGAAGCTCCTTAAGCACTGTCACCCTTGCTAGGCTGGGCTTTGCTGAGGCAGTTGGGTTTGAGTCCTTTCTGCTCTGGTAAGCAGCCCCTCACCACATTTCTATAAGTAACTCCAATAAAATTCATGATTTACCAACGTGGACTTTGGTCTTAGTGTCTTAGTGTCTTAGGTGCCAAGATGGACACAGTATTGGAGCATTAGCTGAGAGTTTTACATCTGGAATGCAAGCTGGAGGAAGATAGAGACAGTGGACATGGCTTGGCTTCTGAAACTTCAAAGCCCACCTCCAGTGACGTACTTCCTCCCTAAGACCACACCTTCTAATCTGAAGCACTGCCATTTCCTGATTGTGCATTTGAATATATGAGTTTATGGGACTGGTTCTTTTTTTTTTTTTTTTTTAAAGAAATATGTACACACACACACACACACACACACACACACACACACATGCTGTAGCTGTCTTCAGACATACCAGAAGATGGCATCAGATCCCATTACAGATGGTTGTGAGCCACCATGTGGTTGCTGGGAATTGAACTTAGGACCTCTGGAAGAGCAGTTGGTGCTCGGTGCTCTTAACCGCTGAGCCATCTGTCCAGCCCCCATGGGGACGGTTCTTATTCTAAGCACCACAGATGGTATTTGTACTTTGGTCTGTTGTGTGATTCCTATCTAGGGCGAGTAGACACATGTGCTGTGTCCCCCCCAGGAAAAAGTTTTGCCACTCAACAATCCCCACTTTTAACCTAGCACTCTTTATTTTCTATTACCTACTAATACATGCCATGAACACTCCCAGATGCTTCATCCAACTTAGAATGAGGACATGGACAGCTGTCTAAGCCTGTGTCTCTTTACAGTCTTTTTTTCTGATGGTAATCATTGGCAATACTCATTTTTATTTACTTAAGCACTAGGAAGAAACTGGGGACTGGGGACTTTGGGTTCATTATCATATTCTGTCTTGTAGTTAGTAAAATATGTCAATCACAGAGGATTTTATAAACTCTTTTTTTGAGACAGGGTCTCACATATCATAGATTGGCCTCAAGTCTCTCTGTACCCCAAGGATGATCTTCTTGAGTGCTGGTATTATATAGGTATATGTCTCCTGTAACCTGACTAGTTAAAGGTTTCTAGCCTGGGAGATCATCCTTGGTTGCCCACATGGACCCGGTGTAATCATAAGGCTTCCAACAGTGAAAGAGGGACTTGGGAGTTGGGAAGCATAGTTGACTCCAAGTCCAAGCAGAGGGGTGTGATGCCGACCTTGAAGACTGAAAAGAGCCATGAGGTCAGAATGCTGGCCTCAAATGTTGGCCTTTGCCTGAGGGATTCCAGAAGGAAGATGGTCTATTTTTAGTCCAGTGAGGTATACTTCACATTTTGAAACTCTAGGACTATAAGATAACAAATTTACAAAATTCCAAGCCACAAAATGTGTGGTTATTGAATACAGTGTTATGTGGAGCCCAGCAGAGATGACTACTCAGACAGTTTATAGTCAACTGAAAGTCTTTATTCCAGCCAGCGCAGACTACACTCAGGACCCAATACTCAGGTATTCAGGACCCAAATGTAGCACCAAGTGTCCAGAGCACAGGGTTTTAGAAAGCAGAAACCACATCCTAGTATCTCTTGCTGTGCAGGAGCAGAAGGTTTGCACAAGCAGATAGTTTAAGAGAAGATAATGTGGACCATCTTGACCTTGTGTCCCTAGAGTAGGGCTGGGTAATTTTCCATGGCATTCTCCATCAAGGAGATGAAATTTTAGTTCAACACAAAATGGCCTCAGCAAGAACACAAGATGGAGGAACCTCAGAACTGTCACACCTGTCACAAAAGCAGAACTGAAACACAAACAAGAGGTCGTTATGAGCTCTGCTTGCCAGTATTTGTACTGGATTTTTTTTTTTTTTTTTTTTTTTTGAGACAGGGTTTCTCTGTATAGTCCTGGCTGTTCTGGAACTCACTCTGTAGACCAGGCTGGCCTCAAACTCAGAAATCTGCCTGCCTCTGCCTCCCAAGTGCTGGGACTAAAGGTATGTGCCACCACCGCCCGGCTGTACTGGATCTTGATTGATATTTTCACACTTCCTTTAAACATGTTATAACTCAGTCTTCAACTAAGAACTGTTTTGATAGTGGTCAACAGCAACTAGGAGCTGAGCTGACTCTGTCAAACTGAGCTGCTCCTGAGAGTCAGGAAGAGCTTCTCCTAGCCACCTGTTTTGTTCGTTTTTTACAGCTGTGAAGAGACACTATGACCAAGGGCAACTCTTATAATGACAACATTTAACTGGGGCTGGCTTACAGGTTCAGAGGTTCAGTCTATTATCATCAAAGAGGGAGCATGGCAGTGTCCAAGCAGGCATGGTGCAGGAGGAGCTGAGAGTTCTACATTTTCTTCTGAAGGCAGCTAGCAGAATACTGGCTTCCAGGCAGGTAGGATGAGGGTCTTAAAGCCCACACCCACAGGGCCACACCTACTCCAACAGGGCCATACCTCCTAATAGTGCCACTCTCTGGGCCGAGCATTTACAAACCATCACATCACCCTTGCTGTTATAGGATAGTCACCAGTAATTTTGTTAGCATCTTGCCTCACCAAGAACAGCTTGGTCCTCCTGTGCAGTGGGGACCTTGGTTGATACTTTCCTCTTCATTCTAAAAAGCATAGACTTTGGATTGAAGAGCAAGCAGGTGCGGGGGAGTCAAGGTGGGTTTGTGGGGTGGATACTCAGACACACTGCTTTAATTTCTCACAAGGCTGCCCTTCCTGGATCCATCTAACTCTGCAGTGTGGACAGCACCTGGCAGTTTGCCTAAAGCCTGGGGTAGACCAGCTGGAAGGGAAGCTTATGGAGCGGCAGTCTCCTGATCAGTATGCCCTTTCATGGAGATAATTCATTCCACTGCTGCTGGTAGAACTCAGGCAGTATTTCTATAAGTAACTCGTTCTCAGATTAACATGGTAGAAAAGACAGCCAACTATCTCCGACTTTATTCACTGCTTAAAAGTGAACCGGGGTTCTTTTGCGATGAATACTCATTACTGTCTAAAGTTAGATAATTTTATTAAAAGCTCACTGTAAATATTTTGAGTGTGCTGAAGATGGATGGTATCTAAGATTTCCCACATGCTTGACAAATTGTCTTTTGATGAATAAACTTATCTTTTAGGATTACAATTTTCTACATTGTTCGTGTTTATTAGTGCTTAGTTTTAAAATGTAGACGAACCATTTTACATGCGACCACGGGTTAGAAAATGTTTTTAGTTACCTGCTATGATAAAGTAACTTTCTATTCATGCAGAGGCTTATCCTAAAATAAATTTATTTAAGGATAAAGGTGCGTTAGTTAACTCAGTAAGAACGTAAGTAGTTTTTGGCTACTACAATCAACCACAGTTTGCTAAAAGCTGCTTAGCCTTCGCGAGCGGGATATCATCCGGCTACGGAAGCGGGAAGGCAAAAGGCGAAGAAGAGTGCCGAGTAACAGCCGGTGCCTTCCTCTAGAGGAGGTGTAGCGTGCGTGCACCGCGCCGGCGGGGTGCTGGGTCCCGACGTGCGGCCGTAGCCGCGCTGCGCCAGCGCAAGCGCAGTTGACAACGCCGTCTCGCAGGCACTGCTGTAGCAGAGCAGAGTTGCAGTGCGCGGGCGCAGTTGACGACACTGTCTCCCAGGCGCCGCCGTAGCGCAGCAAAGCTGCAGTGCGCAGGCGTAGGCGAACGCGGAGGCGCGGTCACCATGGCGCTGCTGTAGCGGTGCAGGTGCCTGGGATCCAGGATGAGCGGGTCCGAGACGGACCGCTGGGCGTGGCTGCTGGTGCTGAGCTTCGTGTTCGGGTGCAACGTGCTGCGCATCCTCCTGCCGTCCCTATCCTCATTTGTAAGTAGTTGCCGGGGTGGGGGGTGGGGCGGCCGAGCGCGGGGCCTTGCGCGGTCCATGCTGCAAGCTCTCTTCCTCCAGGTTGCTCCGAGCTTCTCACAGATCGCGAGGTTGCAACCAGCACTTACTGCGCTCTGGAGGCTGGGAGGTCCCAAGCCACGCTTCCCAGCAGAGGAGCAGCCTGGGCCAGGCCCCGGAGCGGCTGTCCCTGGTTACAGGGAGCCCCCTTCTGCTCTGTCCGTTGGAACAAGGAACACTACAGAGCAATCTAAACAGTCCATACGTTCTTGCACACTCAGGTTTCTGTTTATGTGTGTGGGTGTTTTTCCTGCGTGTACATCTGTGCTCCGTGGCTTTCATCGTCAGCAGAGTCCAGAAGAGAGCGCAGGATCCTCTGGAATTGGAGTTACAGACTTTATTAGTTACCTACCATGTAGGTGCTGGGAACAGAACCCAGGCCCTCTATTATAGTATCCAGTGCTCTTACCCACTCAGCCATCTCCAGCACCAACATATTTCTACATGACTTTCCATATTTCATTCATGTCTGTATAATGAAGTCTTCACACAATACTCCAAAGGACTGGACGCAGGAAGGTCAATAAGGATTTTTCTATGTACTGGGAGAGGGATTGGGGGGGCTACTAACTGGGGATGGATGTTCCCACTCTCGATGCCCTTCCTGACCTGCCTGCAAATTTCTCTTCATCTGTCTTACTATCTGTAGCCTTTAAGCCTTATTTTAAAACTTTTTTTTTTTTTTTTTTTTTTTCCCCGAGACAGGGTTTCTCTGTAGCCCCAGCTGTCCTGGAACTCACTCTGTAGACCAGGCTGGCCTCGAACTCAGAAATCCGCCTGCCTCTGCCTCCCAAGTGCTGGGATTAAAGGCATGCGCCACCACCGCCCAGCTTAAAACTATTTTTTTATGTGAGAGTTTTGCCTGTATGTATATAAGTGTATCGCATGTATGCAGGACTTTTGAGTCTAGAAGAGGCATTGATTTCCTGGCACTGGAGTCACAGACTCTCGGTGAGCCACCATCTGAGTGCAGGAACCATGAAGTGCTCTTGACCACTGAGATATCTCTCCACCCTCTTAATCTGTAGCTATTAAAGTTTATTACTTTGTGTGTGTGTAAGACTGAGATCATTTGGTGTCAAGGATAGTCCTTGGCCACTCCTCTACCTTATTCATTGAGGCAGGGTCTCTCAGTAAAACCCAGGATACACTGGCTGGGCTAGCTTCCTGTGGGGATCCTGGCTCCATATCCTTTCAGGTGTTTGCTTATGCTTGTATAGCAGGAGCTTTAACCACTGAGCCAGATCCTTGCCTTGAGGGTTCCACCTCCTTCTATCCTGTGTCTCCTTCTCTTTCACCTCACAATGGAGTTAAGGAAACGGGACTCAGATGTTCGGGGAGGGTGTGTTGGGGTAGCCTCCTCACTGAATTGGTCATGAGTTTCCAGTAGCTAGCAGGTTTGGGAGGACATATAGATCCTGTGATCAACTTAGGATCCTTCAGTACATGTTTGCCAGGCTTGGGTGTGTTCTGTATTAGTCCCTTGTCACAAAGGATGTGCACTGTAGTTTCACATGCCCGAGTGTTTGCTCAACCATTATTGTTTGGAGGAAGTGCCTGGGCCTTGACCTGAGCCTGTACTAAGTCTTGTGCTGTTCCTGAAGGTTGTAGCCTCTGCTTTGAACCCACTGAGCTAAAATCCTTTGGCAGTGATACCTAGGGTGGTTGTTTGGTTCAGAAAGACAATGCATGATTTTTACCATAGGGGAGAGGAGCCTGTTGTTGGTGTTTAGAACAGGGAGGACAAATAAGAGATCCAATTTGCCTGGTTGCTGGGTTTCCAGTAAGGGAGCTTTTGGGAACACCCTGGTGTAAGGAGGCTAGAGTACCTCCTCACAATGCTTAGAACACCCCTCACCCCAAGCCTCTGATTTGAACGACCAACTATGACAAATCAATGACAAGAAGGTTGGGTTGAGGCTGCAGAGAGTATTCTTCTGCACCGTGTTTCTGAGCATTGGTGCAGTCAGGAGGAATGTACACCCTCAGGGCAGCAGGCGGGTGGGTGAGGTGCTGGGAGACCATCTGGGCGGACTGCTGGGCACCCAGGTGGACTGAGGAAGGCAATGAGCAGTGTGGGGGACAAAAGCTGATGGATTATGACAATTAACTCATGCTGAGAGCAGCAGGGGATTAAGAAAAGAAATTTAGTTATCTGGGCTCTTAACTCTGACTGGGCTTCTAAATGGCCAGGCCAGAGGCTCAGAGTTCATTAACCTTTCGTGAGCCGGAGAGGAAGGAAAAGAAAGTCAGGCACAGGCACAGGCACAGGCACAGACCCATGTATACTGAATGAAGCAGAAAAGGGCACACCACTGTTTGATTATTCTTCTTAGTTTCTATTACCTTCTCAGGATAATTGATTACATGGTTTTCTAAACAATTTATATTCTGTAAGTTCATAGTAAGTTTAAAGTAATATTTCATGTCATAGATTGATAAGGCTTAAGGAGTTACAGCAGGGTTGTTTACATGCCTTTCCATTAAAAGTAGTATCTGGCCGGGCGGTGGTGGCACACGCCTTTAATCCCAGCACTTGGGAGGCAGAGGCAGGCGGATTTCTGAGTTCGAGGCCAGCCTGGTCTACAGAGTGAGTTCCAGGACAGCCAGGGCTACACAGAGAAATCCTGTCTCGAAAAAAACCAAAAGAACCAAACCAAAACAAAACAAAAAATACCAAAAAATGTTTACCTGAGTAAACATTCATTATTATCTGTTATTAGCCCCATGAGTTCATTAGAAGTTAAGGCAATAGTTTTTATGTTGTAAGTTAGCATGATTTTGTTAAAAGACAAATCATCTGCCTTGTGTATTATTAGCTTTGAAGTCTTATATAGATAGACTAGTCCATCATTTATTTTCTGTCCTTGCACCTACGAATAAATTGCCCATTTCTAGTTTTATGACCTTCAGTTACCAGATAATGGCCTTGTTCCTAACCTTGAAGGAATGTTTTCTTTGATTGTGAATTTGTTCTAAGCCTGCTTTCTTTTTCTAGTTCAATTGGCCCATGATACATGAAGGTTTACAATTCTATAGGGGACTTGAGATTACTTGTATCAGTTTAGGAGTTCTATAAAATCATGATCAGGAATTATGAAATCATCAATTCTTCTACACAGCATTACTGAATGAAAGTATGGTATGTTGATCTGCAGAAATTCTGCCCAGTAGGGTGGGCTGAAGCTCAGAAATCATTAAGTTATGTAATAGTGGCAGGAAAGGCATATCAACAGTAGGGAATCAATCCTGGGATGAAGTCTCTTAGGATTCTGCCTCTCAGAGTGCACCCATTGCAGCCATGCAAAAATGGTAGACCATCTCCAGAGAACTCACCTACTTGCCATAGCCTTTCCCAGATGGCTTCTGTCAGCTGGAGTGGGTTTGGTGCCTGTGACTGGCCTGGTTGTAATTTTCCTGAGTGTCCTTCCCTTTAGTTTGGTCACGACATGCATAGTTGAGACTGTGTAATTTATGAAGTAAGGGATCCAGTGTTGTCTTAGGAGAAGGGGACATTGGACACACTATGTGCTTATACATGGGGGATACACTGCTCAGGTGCCCCTGAACTGATGTGTACAAGTAGGTGAGGCTCTTCTGAGATTTGCAGAGTTCCCAGAACTGGCATGGCCATCCTTGACTTGCAGTGTGCAGGTGCCCATGCCAAGTTCCTGACAGACCTTATTCTGCTGGCAGTCACATGTGTATACATGCTTCTGGGGCCTGGCTGGTGTAGCCTACTTCTCTCTGTGTGTTCAGCAGTTTTGAAGTTACCCTTTGCTTTTTGCTCCAAGCCTTAGGTACTCACTTTTTACAGACTAGAGTCTGAGCAAAGCCCTTCTTTGGGGTTTTGTTACTTTATTTATTTATTTATTTATTTACTTATTTATTTATTTAGAGACAGGGTTTCTTGGCTATCTTGAAACTCACTCTCTAGACCAGGTTGGCCTGAAACTCAGAGATTACCTGCCTCTTATTTATGAGATTAAATGAAATTAAGGGCATGCACCACCATGCCTGGTTGGGACAGGATTTTGTATGGCTTCCAAGTGTTAGGATGACATAGCAACTTAACAGGATGTACTTCTGGAGCCTTTACGGAGAGGTGTGTTCTGGGTGATGGGCAGAGTGCTTGGCTAACAAGGCCCTGTAGGATGCACAAGCTGGGAACAGGCATTTCAGGAGGAGGTTGGCCCCGCCCAGGAAGTTTTGCTAGATGACCCTGGTACTAGTTGAGAGCCTGTGCAGGTTTCTGGACTTTCTGTGTTTAGGATTTGGTCTCTTCATTCTGGTGATCTGGGTTGGTCATTTTTGAGCTTGCCTGAGGAGTTGTAGAAGGGAGGAGCTCAGATGTTGTGATCATAAAAAAAGAAAGAGCTATAAGAATATGTTCTAGCGGGTGTCGGGGAAGGGGATGCCTCAGTGGGGCCCATGCCAAGGTATCCCTTACCACTGAGGGACCAGACAGACACACACCGGTATAGTATAGAATGGAGTTTATTTAGGGCATGGGGAGGGGAGTTAAGAGGGTAGCAGAGGCAGAGAAAGGCAGAGAGAAGGAGAGAATAGAGAAGTAGGGGCCAGCCATGAGCCTGTGGAGAGAGGGGGAAGGGAATGGGGAGAGAGGGGGAGCAAAGGGGCACGAGGCAAGGGAGAGAAGCAGGAGTAGGAGAGAGAGGAGGGGGCAAGTGCCCCTTTTATAGGGCCAGGCCTACCTGGCAGGTGCCAGGTAACTGTGAGGGTGGAGTCCAGACAGAATACCAACACCGGCTGTGCACAGTCATGCTGCCAGCTTTCAGCCCCTGGATTGTCAGTGACAACGTGACTGCAAATTCAGTCCTGGGCAAGCTTATCTATCAGAAGAGGGTATACTAGGCAAACAGGACTGAAACACTGCAGGCAGGAGCACAGTGTACTTGCCCACAGGCACTTAACCTCTGTCTACAGGGTGGGAAGAAGGAAGCTGAGCTCCTGTCCTTTGCTCTGGAGGTCTGAGTCATCTGGGTAAAAATATCACAGACTTAGTGCCTCTGATTGTGAGTAATTCTGTCCCCAGGGACTTTGTGAGTTTGGATCATCTGCTTTTCTTCTGAGAGATGTACCCACTGTGGCCATCATGTTGGGTTTCAGGTGGCTGGCTTTGAAGCTCTTAGGCTGCAGCTTCCCAAATGATAGGTGGGTGACAGGAGCATCTCCAGGTTACTTCCTCCTGTTTCTGTGGGGTTGGGGTGTGGCAGGGAGCTGGCCTGGAGCAAGAGTGGGGCCGGGGTGTGTCCATACCCTGAGATGAGTAGGATCACTCCCACCCACTGCCCCTCAGAGGAGGTTGCAGAGCTCACCAACCATGATGGACTTCATCTCCATGTAAGGTTATATCCAGCAATATCTGAAATTCCTCCCTATGCATGAGGGAGGAATTTCTGGCGCCGGCCAATGATGTGCGCTCTCCTTGAAGACCTCTGCACACTTCCTAAAGGTTTAATAGCCATTGTTCTTCCAATTAAATGAGCTGTCTTTTTGAAGCCTGTCTCCCAAGAAGAGTCTATTCTCTCTGCCTGAGGTCTCCGTCCCTGACTGTTCCTACCTTGTTCATCGCCCCTCTTCCTCCCCCCCATCTCAGGACCCGCTAGTTGTGAGCACAGGTCATGCGGCTATGGGACAGGGAGGCCGAGCCCTAATGACATGTTTCCTGTCTAAGTTTAAGCAGCCTTTATAGAGTTCATGATTATTTTTTAATTTTTTTATTGATTTAAGTTTTATTGCATTATGATGAGAAAAGATACATAATTTCAGTTTATCTGAATTTGTTAACATTTAAAAACATTTTGAGTAAATAGAATTACATCACATTCTTCTTTCCCTTTTATATCCCAACTCCTCCCAGTGACCCCCCTTCAATACCTGCAATACCTTTTTTTAATTTTGTCATATTATTTTTTTTTTCCCCTGAGGCAAGGTTTCTCTGTGTAGCCCTGGCTGTCCTGGAACTCACTCTGTAGACCAGGCTGGCCTCGAACTCAGAAATCTGCCTGTCTCTGCCTCCCAAGTGCTGGAATTAAAGGCGTGCACCACCACAGTCCAGTATTTTGTCATAGTCTTTAAAATTTATAAAATATTGTAATAATAAAAATGAGTATTATAAAAGTTGTTTGATATAAAACAATCAACTGAACAGTCTTATATAGATGCTTGTCTACAGCAATACAGAAAATACATGTTTTTCTCAATATGAATTTTAAATAATTCCAAACATATTAGCAATATATTTTAAAATAATACATCACTACTAGTTTTTTTTAAATGAACATAAGTATATAAAGTCTTTTGGTTTGTTTTGTATTTAGTAGAGCTTAAAATCTTGGCTCTTACTGTGATACAAGCCCAAAATAAGAACAATTTTTAGACATTGGATTTCATTGTAATAAGGCTATACTTCAATGATTCTCACATCACCAAAGGATTTTACATCCCTAGTAGCTAGGCTGAGAGTTGACAGTTCTGGTGCAGCAAGAAGTGAATTGTAGGCACGATTTTTGGGTACAGATTTCCTGTTTTGGTCAAAGCTATTTGACTGGAGTGATCGTCTTCATTCTCAGGGCACAGAGAACAGGTTACATTCATTTAAGAAATGGTGTATGGGGCTGGCGAGATGGACAGTGGGTAAGAGCACTGACTGCTCTTCCAAAGGTCCTGAGTTCAGATCTCAGCAACCACATGATGGCTCATAACCACCTTAATGAGATCTGACGCCCTCTTCTGGTACATGTGAAGACAGCTACAGTGAATTACACCGGAGCAAGAAGGGCCCACAGAGGTCCTGAGTTCAATTCCCAGCAGCCACACACATGATGGCTCACAGCCATCTGTACAGCTACAGTGTACTCATACACATAAAATAAATAAAATAAATCTTTAAAAAAAAAGAAATAGTGTATGTATTAAGATAGTCTATTCAGCTGGGCGGTGGTGGTGCACGCCTGTAATCCCAGCACTTGGGAGGCAGAGGCAGGTGGATTTCTGAGTTCGAGGCCAGCCTGGTCTACAGAGTGAGTTCCAAGACAGCCAGGGCTACACAGAGAAACCCTGTCTCGAAAAACGGAAAAAAAAACTAACAAAAAAAAGAGATATTAAGAAAAAGTAATTGTTACTTTCTGTTATTTTTGTTGTTAGAGGTGGAATTATGTTTGTATAGGTTTGTTGAAAGATTACTTTCTTGCTTCTTCTAGGGTATAGTTTTGCTCCTTATGTTGATGTTTTCCATCTATTATCCTTTGTAGGACTGGATTTGTGGAGAATCTTGTTATCTTGTTTTCTCCATCTCTTGTAATTGAAAGTTTTGCTGGGTATAGTAGCCTGGGCTGGCATTTGTGTTCTCTTAGGGTCTGTATGACATCTGCCCAGGATCTTCTAGCTTTCATAGTCTCTGGTGAGAAGTCTCATGTAATTCTGACAGGCTTGCCTTTATATGTTACTTGTCTTTTTTCCCTTACTACTTTTAAAATTCTTTCTTTGTTTAGTGCATTTGGTGTTTTGATTATTATGTGACAGAAGGAATTTCTTTTCTGGTTCAGTCTATTTGGAGTTCTGTAGGCTTCTTGTATGTTCATGGGCATCTCTTTCTTTAGGTTAGGGAAGTTTTCTTCTATAATTTTGTTGAAGATATTTACTGGCCCATTACCTTGGGAGTCTTCACTCTTTTCTATACTTATTATCCTTAGGTTTGGTCTTCTCGTTGCGTTCTGGATTTCCTGGATGTTTTGGGTTAGGAGCTTTTTGCTTCTTGCAATGTCTTTGACTGTTGTGTCAATGTCTTTTTATGGTGTCTTCTGCCCCTGAGATTCTCTCTTCTATCTCTTGTATTCTGTTGGTGATGTTTGCATCTGTGACTCCTGATCTCTTTTCTAGGTTTTGTATCTCCAGGGTTGTCTCTCTTTCTGATTTCTTTATTATTTCTATTTCCATTTTTAGATCTTGGATGGTCTTGTTCATTTCCTTCACTGTTTGATTGTGTTTTCCTGTAGTTATTTAAAGGATTTTTGTGTTTCTTCTAGCTGTTTAACTGTGTTTTCCTGTTTTTCTTTCTTTTTGTTTGTTTGTTTTTTGTTTTTTTTTTGTTTTTTGAGACAGGGTTTCTCTGTGTAGCCCTGGCTGTCCTGGAACTCACTCTGTAGACCAGGCTGGCCTTGAACTCAGAAACCCACCTGCCTCTGCCCCCCAAGCGCTGGGATTAAAGGCGTGTGCCTCGACTGCCCAGCTTTCCTGTATTTCTTTAAGGGAGTTATTTATGTTCTTCTTAATGTCCTCTACCGGGAGCCAGCCCGGACTGGGTGTTTCTTCTTCTTTGTTGGTTCTTCTTGAGGCAGCAGAAGGAGAAGAGCGTAGGCGGGGGTAAGACCTAGTCTTACGGTTTCTCTCGTAAGACTTAATAGTCTTACGAGATATTTAGGGTTGCTGTACAATAAAAAGTTTACTTATCTAAGTCTAAGTTACTATACTATTGTAGCTGATCTGCCTTCTGTGATCCTCTGAGGCCAGAAACTGCAGTTTCTGGCACTTAGCACCTCTTCCTCAAGCCACAAAGGATTAAGTAAATAGCCTTTATTCCATCTCAGCAGGAACTGCTGGGCTCTAACTTTCAGCGGAAGTCACAGGACGAGAAGACACTTAGAGAAGTGATTATAGAATTTATTACTAAGTTGTAAAAAGTTTCCTATGAAAGCTATCTAAGGGGAAAATTGAAAAGGTCCTAAGTGGGGAAAGAGAAAACATTCTACTCTATCTAGCTCTACCTCATCTCTTTGTCCCCAGTACTTATACATCTTTAGGAATACATGATCACTTGTTACAAAGTTCATCATAAGTTCACACCAAAAATCAAATCATAAATTGAAATAGAAGTTTACAATGGCGAATGTTTACATGCATATCCATTAGGAGTAATTATCTAGCTAAACATCCATCACCTGTCTCAGCCCCACAGGTTCACTGAAAGTTTCAGACCATGAGTAAAGTTTTATATAGATAAGCCCAGTCAATATTTTATCTTCTGTCCTAGAACCTATAATAAATCATTAGCCCCCCTTTTATGACCTTTAGTTAATTGTTTTACATCCTCTTGGAATGTACTCTTAGTAGGAGAAAGTCTGGGTACCATCTAAGAGCAATTAGCTGCTGACACTTGGGAGACTGGCAGAGGTCTCTTTGCAGTTTTGACTATCAGAAAAGGACCTAATAGCAGTCCCGTTATAAAAGAGCTTAATAATCACAGATATACTTTTAGGAATTCTTATAGGATCATCATTAAGACTTAAGTCATCTATTTGTCTATATAGCATCACTACAAGACAGTACATCTTCATGGATCTGCAGAGATCGGCTCCAAAGGGGTGTGCTACTACTTAGTGATTGTTATATATGTTTAATAATAACAGGAAAAGCTTATTAATAGCAGGAATCTTTCCCAAAATGAGTACCTCACATCCAGTGCTACCTGCCCTGGCTAAATCTGATTGGGGTCTGTCCTTATTGTGATCCTGGTTTTGTCAGAACTCATCAGAGTCAAGCTGTCTCTGTGATCCTGTCATTCTGGGATCCTGTAATCCTGGGCCTGTTAGAGTGCCTGGGAGTAGAGCTTCCTCTGGGTATTATGGGACTCTCTGCAGAGTTTGTGCTCAAGGTCTGCTCAGGGCACTGGCCCAGACAGATTGGAAGGAACCAGTGCCACTGGTCTGGTGGAGTTCCTGTGTGCCTGGGTCTCGCTGGTCCCAGTTACTCCTGGTGTTGGGACAGATGTTGTGTCCTCCTCACCTCTGATCCTGGGCGTGTTAGAGCACCTGGGAGTGGAGCTTCCTCTGTTTTGTTTTCGTTTTTTTTTTTTTTTT
>JADRCD010169344.1:0-40134 GCA_019843815.1 Montemys delectorum | reverse complement strand
GTGTGTGTGTGTGTGTGTGTGTGTGTGTGTGTGTGTGTTGTGTGTGTGTGTGGTATGTGAATGTGCATTTCTGTTCAGTTGTTGATGGCTTTGACTGTGTGCCTCCAGCTAGAGATAAAAACCTTGGCATTACACTCAGAAATGCTCTTTACATCTTTTGATACAGGGCTTCCAATTAAATTGGCCTAGCTGACCAGTGAGCCCCAGGGATCCTCCTGTTTGCACCTCACTATTGCTAGGATTTTAAGTGCATTTCACCACATCTGGCATTTTGACATGAGCTCTCTGGATTGAACACAGCTTTTCACATTTGTGAGAAAAACACTTTATACCTGAGATATCTCCCGATCCCTAAACAGGCTGCCATAGTATAAACTAGTGCTACCAGTTCTTTCTACTCTAACCTAGTGGGTTTTGAAATAAGGGTAGGGGCCATTGCAACATTCACTAATTAGAGAGTTTGGTGTGCCGTCTATACAGAATATCAAACCATAGGACATGAGTTCAATGTGACCTCTACATATTTGAAAATGAAATCTGCTTGAGAGATATATCCATCTATTCAATACCATGAATGGCTGCAGCAGTGAGGATGGCTAGATCGACATCATTCAAAGCTCTGTTGGGTAAAACTTTGAAGTCTAAGTTTTTACCCTTTTTGTTTACTCATGCGTCTATTTCCAAGGACCTTAAATATGAAAACCATGGATGTAGAGCTTGACCCACAGGTATGTGACTTATGCAATTACTCTGGCTCCTCAATTAGAAGTCCTGTGTTTGTTTTAAGGTTCTGTAGTCTGCTTCTGCTGGTTAGTTTGAGACAGTCTCGTTAGATAGCTCAGGTTGGCCTTGAACTTATAATCCTCCCTCCTCAGTCTACTAAATAATAGGATTATAGGCTTTCATCACAATATAGCTTAAAACTCTTTTTTTTTTTATTTTTAGATTTTTAAAATTCTTTTTATTTGCTTCAAGAGCAGTTATCCAATTTCTTTTTTTTGTTTTTCTCTTTTTAATTAGATATTTTCTTTATTTACATGTAATACGACTTGATTTCTCCTTTCCCAGTTTCCCTTCCAAAAACAAACAAACCCCTGTTCCCTCTCCCCTCCCCCTGCTTGCCACCCCACCCTCTCCTGCTTACTGGCCCTGGCATTCCTCTACACTGGGGCATAGAACCTTCACAGGGCCAAGGGCCTCTCCTCCCATTGATGACCGACTTGGCCATCCTCTACTATACATATGCTGCTGGAGCATTAGTCCTGCCACGTGTACTCTTCGGTTGGTGGTTTAGTCCCTGGGAGCTCTGAGGGTAGTTAGTTCATATTGCTGTTTGTCCTAAGGGGCTGCAAACCCTTCAGCTCCTTGGGTCCTTTCTCTAGCTCCCTCATTGGGGACCCTGTACTCAGTTCAATGAATGGCTGTGAGCCTCTACTTCTGTATTAGTCAGGTACTGTCAGAGCCTCTCAGGAGATAGCTAAATCAGGCTGGATTGTCCTTCCTTCAGTCTCTGCTCCATAGTTAGTCTCTGCAACTCCTTCTATGGGTATTTTGTTCTGCCTTTTAAGAAGGAATGAAATATTCACATTTTGGTCTTCCTTATTCTTGAGTTTCTTGTGGTTTGTGGATTGTACTTTGTGTATTCTGATCTTCTGGGCTAATATCCACTTATCAGAGAGTACATACCATGTGAGTTCGTAATCAATGTTTAGCAAAGGCCCTTACATTTTCATTTTGTAATAGACCCCCAAGGTTATGTTTAGGATGGTCCAGTAAAAGGGCTGGGAGTGGGAAGAATGCAATGAGTCTATCATCAGTGCTGTGGAAACCTTCCCTGCCTTTCTCTTCAAGGCTAATTGTGCTGTATTTTTCTCACTCAGTCCCCAACTTGCCTTGAACTTTGTTAATCATGATACTTTGACTGGGAAAGAGAGGGCATGTATGGCCAGGAAGCTCCTTCCTTCAGCACAGTGAGCAGTAGTACAGGGACAGCACAGTGTGGCTGCCTGAAATATGCAAGTGTGACAGCTTCTTCAATTCCTTCATTAAAAATGGTTAAACTGTAGCAAAACTGGAAATACATAGCTTTTCTTGGATTCATGTAGATATTTTAAGAATTATGACATTCAAGATTCAAGAACATTTTTGCCTTTTAAAAATATAGTAATACATTAAAGGATTGCTTTTTATTGTTTGTATTTTCTTTGCTTGTTTTTTGTTCTTTTGTTTTTGTTTTTTGTTTGTTTTGTTTTGTTTTGTTTTTAGAAGATAATACCAAAATTCAAACAGTGTTTTAGGACAACTTGTTGCCCTGGATAGAGGGGAAGGCAAAGCAGCTGCTATCTTACCATTGAAGTTGGATGTAAAACAGAAAACATCATATCTGCTTTTATCCTTGTCCCAAAACCCGTAGTTCCTGACTCCAGGCACCGTGTTTTGACCCCCACAGGGCTCTCGTGGTTTGGTGATTGGATACTGCACAGATCCATCACTGAGCCAGCCAGCATTGCACCAGTCGAGCCCACCCCGCCAGGCATCGTACAGCTGGTCAAAGGAAGCAATCACAGCATCCTGGTCCAGACAAGCCTGGCGTGCCTCGTGAAAGTTAAGATTGTAGCGTCCCAGTCGCGGAAAGTAAGGGAACACCACACCTGTTCAATGGAGAGACAGGAAAGGTCATTAGTGATGGAGCCCTGGGCATGCCCACTTACAGGTAGGTGTGCAGGTCAGGGGAGGGGCTGCAATCTTCAGATGGACAGGGTTTTGGTCAGCTTGGAGTGGTTTCTCACGGCCTCTTTCTACTTAATACAGGTTGTTTAAATATTACGTAAGTAGCTATTACTTGGTATGACAACTTTAGTGATTTGCCTACACTGCCAAGAGCTTTTTTTTATGCTAAAAATTTCTCCTTTCTGGGAGAGATGCAGCCACGTGTTACAGTATCTCAATACTGTTATTGGTTACTAACCCCAAAACATACAACTGCTGAGCTTTCATGGGAAGGCAAGAGCCAAGGGTACTACTAAAGGTTGTGGTGGATGGAGTACTTGGGCAGACGGTGTTTTCAAAAATTCACAATTTTTTTCGGAAGATGTTGTTATGGAGTTAGCAGTTCGTTTCATATAATCGTTGACACTAGTGTAAAGAAATATGCTGAATGCTTCAAATGTGCTTCTAGTTTTATGTATGTTGCTAAAACCCTGCAAGTAAGTCACTGTCTCTTCAGGATTATCATTTGGAGAAACAAGTTAAATTTGCATATCTAATGAAATCCTCATGAGTCTCATGTTAATACAATAATTCTGTTCTAGAGAAGCATACCCTACGCAAAGCATGATAACTTTTTGTTTCAACATTTCATGTATTCCTTAACTCTTGTTTCCTACCCCTTAAACAGCTAAAACAGGGGATTTTACTTTTAAAATTCCCATTATTTATTTAAAGACCAGGCCAAAAAAAAAATCTATTGAAAAATAAAGTCACATCTCCCAGCAGCAGAGAGGCACTGCATGGAAAGGAGCTAAAATAGGTTTTGATTTTAGCATTTTCACTTTTCTCTATTAATGTATTATATTACAAACAAAAACCAAGGTTTTGAAAATGATTTCCATATAAATAGACCAAGACAATCGCTTCTCAAAGCTTGTCCTATGCAAGATGAGTACAGAGAAAACATCCTTAACTGACTGTTCAGTAGTGAAGAGTCAAATATTTCAGAGAACAATCCCTTAGGAAATAAAAGAGCATGAATTGACATTTGACTTTGTCTGGTAAGAGGCAATGCCTTCTGAAAGCATTTCTTTCGCTCAAATAATGATTGGGGGAAACTGAGCTGTCTTACATCCTACATAGTTTCTTTAGGATTGATTCTCAAGTTACATGTTCAGAATTGTGTCATTTACTGCCATCTGACAACATGTATGCCCTGTTGTTAGTAAAAGACAATTCAGAGCAAGCTTTCTTAGAGATGTGATTACAACAAATTAATATCTGGGTACACGGAGTATAGGCATCTTGTCCCACTGGCCCAGTTATTGTACAGGCTTTAAGTTATATGCCAGAAGACCGCAGAACCTACTCAAGATCATGTAAAATCAATTCTCTAAATAACCAATCGTGGGCAGCGCATTCTTTTCTAAAATATCCTAGATGCTTCAATGAGAGGCCTCAGGGTTTCAAATCAAGTCTTTCCCCCTGTCCTTCTAGACCAGTCCAACTGGCAGAGCTCACAGCAGGAGAGGGTCCAAGAAGGCTTTCTGATCTCATTCTGCTTTCTCAGGTTCTTGGCTGATGGATCTATCAGTTGGATAAGAGCCATGAGAAGAAGAAAAGACTCCTGGTTGCCACTGATTGTGGTAAGGGGGAGGAAGAACCTGGAAATGGCTCTCAGGATGCTTTGTCCCTGCCCAGCTAGGACCAGAGTGTGCCCCAGAAGGCAAGTGCTACAGTGATCTCTGCATTATAGCAGACTCTCTCTGCACCTGTGACATTTGTTTTCTCTTCTCAGCAATTCTGGATGTGTCCCTGAGAAGGAAAATAGTCTATTGGGCAATGACTCTCTTGGTAGCTAGAGCTCAAGGGGCAGAAGGACTCCCAACATTTTTATCAGAAGATAGATATGTTTGTACCACCTTTTCTATTCCAAATCGTTCATGATGGAAACAGTTGAAAATATAGGATTCTTTAATTTGTAATAACTTTAAAGACCCAGAAAATAGTTCAGATATCAATTCAGATATCATGGTGCTGCTTCTCATGGGCAGTAGAACAGTATCCATCAGTCCCTGATTAACTGAAATATAGAGTTAGTTCCAAATCCACTGTACAAATATAAATATGTATTTATATTTGAGTTGCTTTCTATTTTAAAATCATGTCACTCAATCCCTTTATAAAGTCTCAAGACTTTTGTAACTTTTAAAAACATTTTAATATTTTCTTTAAACCATAAATAATTAACTTTGTTATTAAAAACCTTGAAAGCAAAAAGCATCGAATACTAGGATTAACTAGACCCACAATCTATACATCTCGTTTTACTTCTATATGGCTAGAACACGTATTCTGAAGTCATGGAGCTTTGCACTGAATTTTATCAGTGAGATAAAGCTGAGAAACTTCTATATGCCTGACAGTATCTTCACAAGATTCAGGATTCAGGAGAGCCAGCTGCCAGGGTTATAATTTTCAAAAGACACAAACACTTTTTTCTGTGATGGGATAATAGAACTATGATTTTGTGAAGGAAACCATCCTACCAATGCAGCCAGTTTCATTCTTCAGCATAGAACATGGGTGAAAGTCATGAAAATAATGCAAGTTGCACTATATAGAATGAACTCTTAGCGCTTTCTTAGCGTCATGACAGAGAAGTGAGTTGAAGGTGAGGACACTTCTTCTTGTATTGCTTTATACTTGTTGACTTTAAAACCTATTAAATGTGTTATATACTTAAGAAATAGAAAATTCCTCCAAGTACCTGGATTATTTAGCATTTGATTTCTTAAAGATCCTGGACCATTAAAAGAATTATTTTTTTTCCAAGAATATTTAAGTAAATCCAGAGGATACTTTTTCTGCTAAATTAACTTCGGCAGTCATCTCACAGAAAACAATTACATGTATTGCACTGCAGGTGTCCTTTACAAATCTGACCATTAGTTGGAAAGAGAGATAATTTTAGAAGCACCATAGAAAAGAATCTAATTTGAATTTCTCAATAACCACGTAATGGGATTTAAGTTTTGAATAGCATAAGGTTATTTCCAAATATTATTAATTCAGTTGCATTACACGTTTCTCCTTGTTGTGAATAGCTTCAGATTTGCACATGAGTATTTTGCATACATTTCAAAGCTGAAAGCTGAAATCATATGCAGATGGCAAAACAGAAAAGAAGAAAAACTTGCTAGGCAGAGACTTAAGGGTTCTACCATTATTGCTACAGCAATGATTACATGTTACCCTGTGTGAAAATAGTCTCACTACTTCTTTAAGGTTTAACATGCTTTATGAATACCTACCTTGCAACTCCAATGCCACCACAGCAGTATCATCTTCTAGCCCTTCAATCACCTCACACTTATATCTCCCATAATCCTCCAGGGTGAGATCTGTGATGACCAGGGAGGCATCATTATCACTGCCTCCCTTCAGAAACACTCGACCTTGATAGCCTCCGTAGGTCTTCCTGTGATAGCCCATGGAAACGAAGACATCCACTTCCCTGAGGTAATCTGAAGTTAGCTTGGTCCACTTGATGCGGATTTTGTGGATCCCCGAGCCAAATGCTGTAGGGTCTCGATAAAATTTACATGGCAGTGTCACGTTGCCACCTCTGTGAGAGAAGACCTTGGCTTGTTCTGCTTCCACAAGTAGACGGGGGCCATTTTCTGCTATAATGAGAAGGGGAAAGGTGGAGAGGCAGAAAATAATTTCATGGATTTTTAGACTCTTATATAATGAAAGAGGCTATCTGGCCCATTCTCTATGTGGTTGCTTTGAGGCATACATGAAGATATCTCTATTAGCCAAGAGGTGCTTACAAGCCACTACAAAACTGGGAGTAATATGCACAGTCATCATTACAAATTATGAGATTCAAGCAGTATTAATGACCTTTGTAATAAATTCTAAATACTATTTGTATTCCTTTCAATATGAATCTCTAATCTTTCAAGGTAAAGTAAACTTGGACACATCTATTGCTGTTAAGTCTGAAATACACTTATAGAAAAACTTTAAGGAAGCACAATTCACTTGTGCCTTATCATTATGGTCATGCAAGAATATTTATATTTATACCTTCCAGTTACATGCACTTTTAGAGTATTTCAAGCAACATTCATACATTCTATTTCAACTGAGAGACGGCATCAGAAGGTACTCTTCATGCTGATGATAAATTACAGTAAGTTTTGAGATACATCATTCAAAACATGAAAGCTTAGTATGTTAAAAATCATACTTATTTTGTAACACCCAATAACTATTTCAGCCTTGATTCCCTTTCGGTATCTCTATTTCCTCTCTATTTCCTTTCTTCATCTCTCTTCCTTGCTCTCCTCTTGTTTTACACTGAGCATTTCCACCAATAAGTTCTTGCCCTTTGGTTTCCTGCCCTCACCCTCCAAGGACTTTGTAGCTTTTGAAAGAGCACCACAATAATATAAGTTGCCAAGTCAGCACGGCTGTCTCTTTGAGAAAGCCAGCTCTTATTTTCAGAGCTCGGCTTTCCCTGGGGTTTCCCCTCGTTAGAGCTTTATGGTTTTGACCTTGACACATTCTATTGAGGATGTTTGAGATATGCAAAGGAAAAAATGTAAGGATTCTAGGACAAGCATACCTCTTGTCTACACACAGTTTCCAAACCATAAAAGACACCTTTTATATAGCTTGGCAGCCCTTGCAGGCTTAGAACAATTGCTTTTAAACAGTCTTTGGTCTTGAGTCTTTTAAGATGCATAGGTCACAAGAACAGTGTTTCTTAACCTTCCTAATACTTTAATACAGTTCCTCCTGTTGTAGTGATCCCCAACCATAACATTTATTATCACTGCTACTTCATAACTATAATTTTGTCATCATTATGAATCATAATATAAACTTTTTTGGAGACAGAGGTTTGCCAAAGGGGTCAGGACAAAAAGATTGAGAAGCACTGCATCAGAAAGAGTAACCATTTTCCTTGAGATAGAGCTCAAAACTTATTTAATGACACATCTACATCAGATTCTGATTCAAAATCAAAAAATATCTAAAATCAGATGATTTTGGTGCTACTGTGATCAGAATTTTATATTCAAAACTTAACATATGATTGCATTTGTGTGAGTCCCAATCCTCAAAACCAGAAAAGTATAGCAAAGTCATCAATGTTCCCACTTTCCATAGATAATGAAAATAAAGAATATGACTTCATAATGTAGCTTATTAAAATGAATCACAAACATGATTCATTAAACATTTGTATCTATTTTCAATCATTCTGTTCTTATTTAGTACAAGAGAATCTGAAGAGGAGAAAAATAAATCTCCTTTTTATTCTACCCCACGTATAATTTCCCCAACTAATACTCCAATGTCTGTATCTAAGATCTACCTAAACATCCCTAGTCACCTTTCTTAGGCAGGGGTGTTGGTGGGATATGCTGCTGACTAACTGTATTGGCTAGTTTTGTGTGTCAACTTGACACAGGCTGCAGTTATCACAGAGAAGGGAGTTTCAGTTGGGGAAATGCCTCCATGAGATCCAGCTGTGGGGCATTTTCTCAATTAGTGATCAAAGGGGTAGTGCCATCCCTAGGCTAGAAGTCTTGGGTTCTATAAGAGAGCAGGCTGAGCAAGCCAGGAGAAGCAAGCCAGTAAGGAACATCCCTCCATGGCCTCTGCATCAGCTCCTGCTTCCTGACCTGCTTGAGTTCCAGTCCTGACTTCCTTGTGATAAACAGCAATGTGGAAGTAAGCCAAATAAACCCTTTCCTCTCCAACTTGCTTCGTGGTCATGATGTTTGTGCAGGAATAGAAACCCTGACTAAGACAAATTGGTACCAGGAGTAGGGTATTCCTGTGACAACCTGACCATGTTTTTGGGGAGGACTGTAAAAGGACTTTGGAACTTTGGGCTAGAAGAGGCACTGTTTGTTAAAAACTCTGTAGAATGTCTGTGGGAGCTTGGAAGATTATGTTAAGAACAGTGCAGAGATAGAGGCCTGGCTTGTAAAATTTCAGAGGGAAGATTAAAGACTCTTATCAGGGCCATGTTGTTTTGACTGTGAAGATTCTGTGGTTCTGGTTAGCTGGGGCTGAAGTATCAGCTGTGATTAACAAGATACCAGAACTACTAAAGAGAGAACTTTGCATTACTGGGACTATTGATGCTGGTTAGCTGGAGCTAAGAAATTAGCAGTGATTAAGAAGAGACCAGCATCATTGAGGTGACATCTTCTGGGAAGTGTTTGCTGAGAGCACTAAGAGGCTGTGTTCCAGAGGTAGCCAAGGTTGTACCTTGTGCTGCAGCAGGACTTGGTAATGTGTAAGAGTCACCCAGGTGGTACTGGTTTTGACAGCACGAAGTGGTTATGAAGAGCAGCTGAGGCTCGGCACAGTGAGAGGCCATGGAAGGCCATTGGTGAAGGTGCAGCCTCAGTTTGTAATTGATGGCCCAAGACTGAAGGTGTCATGCAAAGGAGTTGAGGCTTGGCACCACCGTAAAGACAGTCTATGAGAGGCCATTGGTAAAGCCTGGTTACAACATTGTTTTGGGAATGCCAGTACCATGCAATGACCACCAAGGACAGCAGCAGCAGTGGAGTACAGGCATCTGGAGCCCAGAAGACAAAATGTGTGTTACAAAGGGCAGAGTTGGAGAAGTGACCAAAGCCCTTAGAGGAGCCCAGAAGATTGTGAGTTGGATCCCAGACACTGGTTTTGCTTTTGATTGTGACTGTGCCCTGATATTTTTCCCTCTTGAAGGAAGAATGTATTTTAGTGGAGCCCACAGTTAAGAGACTTTGAATTTTAAAAGATATTGGACATTTTAAATTGATTGAACTTTTAATATGTAAAGACTGTGGGACTTTAGATCTTGGGGATGAATAAGAACATAAGGGTTGAGGCTTAATAGTGATGTGTTTGTGTGTCAAGTTGACAAGGGGTCAATTGTACTGGCTAGTTTTGTGTGTCAACTTGACACAGGCTGCAGTTATCACAGAGAAGGGAGTTTCAGTTGGGGAAATGCCTCCATGAGATCCAGCTGTGGGGCATTTTTTCAATTAGTGATCAAAGGGGTGGTGCCATCCCTGGGCTAGAAGTCTTGGGTCCTATAAGAGAGCAGGCTGAGCAAGCCAGGAGAAGCAAGCCAGTAAGGAACATCCCTCCATGGCCTCTGCATCAGCTCCTGCTTCCTGACCTGCTTGAGTTCCAGTTCTGACTTCCTTGTGATAAACAGCAATGTGGAAATAAACCAAATAAACCCTTTCCTCTCCAACTTGCTTCGTGGTCATGATGTTTGTGCAGGAATAGAAACCCTGACTGAGACACTAACCATGCTCAGTTTGCTTGTTTGAGTAGGATTGGCTCCCATAGACTCATGGATTTAAATGCTTGCTCCCTAGGGAGTGACACTTTTAGGAGGTGTGGCCATTGAGTAGGTGTGGTCTTGTGGAGGAAAAGTGTCCATGTGGAGGCGGGCTTTAAGTTCGCATATGCTCAGGCTAGGTCCAGTGTGGCAGTCTCCTGTGCTGCCTGCAGATCAAAATGTAGAACACTCAGCTCTTTCTGCAGCACCATGTCTGCCTCCATGTTGTTGTGCTTATCATCATAATGTTAATGGATTAAACCTCTGAAATTGTAAGCCAGCCCCAGTTAAATATTTCTCTTTATAAGAATTGCTGAGGTCACAGTGTCTTTTCGCAGTAATAAAACCCTAACTAAGACACTCACCAATAACCATAGGGAGCACTGAGGCCTGGTGTTTGCAGAACATACCTGGGCTTTATGCCATGCTGGGCTTTGAGTATAAATAGAAACACTACACAGTGCTACAAGAGATTTCTGTTTTATGATTTGTCCAAGTTGTTCAGTTTAAAGTAGAAACCAAAACCCAAATTGAAAGAGAAAAAGGCACAGCAGCAGGTAGGAACAGGGATTTTCATCTGATAGATATGACCTAATCTAACTTTCCTGTGTCAATAGGTAATTCTTTCACTGGGGCAAGCTCCTTTTCTTGCAGATGAATTAGGGATGGTAAAGCTTTCATATAGTAGACCTTGCATACATGAAACCCTTAGAACAGGATCAGACTGTTCTACATGGCATTAACTGCCTAGTTTCTATTGCATAGCTTGCACTCAGTAGGCCTCAGAATACTAGAGCACTGTCTAGTGGTAAGCAAAATTTTCACATCTATAGATTTTCACTATCAACCTCTTGTAATGTTTTTGAGCCAAACAGGTCAAAATCTAAATAATTTATCCAATGCCACCTATTTATTAAGGGATTTGGGCATTTGTGGGGTTTAGTACAACTTAAAGATGTTTCAGAATGAATGCAAGGTCTTGCTTCATAAATTACTGAGCTGGAGCAAAGAACAAATCTCATGTGAAAAGGACAGAGACTTCCAATGTTCTCTGTTTTTTATCTGTTAACTCTTCTGCAGTATTTCATGATGGATATAGGCTGACTTATATACTTCAGGATTTAATATGCTTTCCAGGGTGTATGATCGTCTACGGTTCTATTTTTATGGAAACGATGAATTACCTGAAATTCAAATAAGTCTGGGAAGGATGCCTAGCACATTTAGTAATGACTGACCATCAATGTTCACCAACTCACATCCCAGCATGGCCCTGCTGATGGCTTTGGTTTGCATTTAGATGAATAGTACAGATTATATCACATTAAGCACGGCTGGAGATGGGAAGTCTATTACCAAACAGAATATATGGAAGAATGAAACATGGCTGGCAAGACAGAAGCTTTCAAAATTCTGTCAAAGCCCTACTATAGCTCAGCTCCACCATGGCCACCTCAGGAGAACACTTAGTTTAATCTTGCTACCAGGCTCTGTGTCACAGTATTTTATCACACAGACCAACCAGGAAACACACCAAACAAGGAAGCCAAAAGGAAATGACAACATCAGAAAAGGAGCCAAGATCACTGAAGACAGGATGCACAGTGTTGCCTAGAGCAGAAAATCTTGGACCTGATGGTGTCGTTTTAATTCCTGGCTTAGTCCTATATATTCACACTTCCATCAAAACCCTTTGATTGACAGGGTGGTCTCACAGCAATATAAATACACTATAAAATTAAGCCTTGATCATCATAATCAGTACTTTTTGTTTTTCTTCTTAACAAAATGAAATAATAAGTAAAACAAAGCTGCATAAGTGTGCTGGTTTGATTCTTTTCCACTGTAGGTTTATACTAACACTTAAGTAGACAGAAGACCTTGTCCTTAAATGAGGCTGTTTACTCAAAACATAAAGCTAATTTGAGAAATTAAAGATGCTCAGTGGGGCATGGAGATTTTTGGAAGAGCGTCTTCTAAGTAGGAAATTGCTTGTTTCTATCAGAAATGGTGAGTGATGGTAACTGCAGGGACTTGATGCCCTTCCAAGTGCAGTGCTTCCTCCAAGGGAAACAGCAGGGCATGGTGAGAATGCCAGCCAGGGATGCACAGGACCGCTGGCACCCTCTTATTAGTTTACAGACTGCTGTGCAATCTGGAGGAGAGATGCATGACCTTTGTGTCTGCCATGTAGTTTAGAGGAACTCTTTAAACAATAGGTCAAAAGAGATTGTACAAAAAAAATTAGAAACGCAGTTTTGAAACTATACCTCTTAGTTCTATTAGAAGTGTAAAGGTTTTGAAGTTCATATTCAGAGAGAAACCCTACATGCTAAAAAGATACTGTGAACCAAAGCTTATCCCTTTGAAATAAAGTCATACAAGATAACACGGCTTGCTAGGTTACTTGCCTCCCATGGTGTATGCAATAAAGTAGGTTCCAGAATTTTAGATTTCTTAAATCAATTGAAAAATAAACGTGATGATTTATTTCTGATAGTTACATAGGGGAATTAAAAAATACACTTCTACAAGAAAAACAATAAAGCAAAACTTTGTTACCTTTTGTGTTGCTTTGTTTTCTGTTTTGTTTTGTTTGGTTTTGTTTGGTTTGATTTTGGTGTGTGGTAAGGTTTATAAGGTATATATGGCTATGAGCACACACATGCTTGCATATTCACATATATATTCATATAATATATATTCATATAATACATATTCATATTATATATCTATATATATTTAAATCCCATTCATATGTGTGTGCAGGGACACTACTTACTTTTACTGTAGCATGCAGCCATCCACTGTCTCTTTTCAAAATTGTTCATCACATAGAAAAGAAAGCTGATTTATTTCCTCAACTCATAGACAACAATGTAGCTGCAAGCCCCAGGACAAGTACTCAAAAGACCTTGAATGAAGTTTTAAAAATAATTCCCAGAAGAGTTGAAAAAGTGTATGTGTGTATGTGTGTGTGTGTTTGTGTGTGTGTGTGTGTGTGTTTGTAGATGGTATTTGTGTGGGGAATACTTCTATGTTTTAAAAACTCTGAACTTTGTGTATGTATTACATATGCTTGATAGAATGAAAAATAAATTAAAATTTGAGGAATTTTTTAATAAATAAATAGCCAACAGAAAACATCAAATGCTTGTCTATGGTTCCTCAGGAAAGAAATACAAGAACTTACCAGGGGTGATTGTAGGGTGTTGTCATGAATGAAGTATTACATATTTTTTTTACGTAAAGTTTGATGCTCTATTAGTAAAACTATATCTCTAAGCAAGATCTTAAAGATGCTTTATTTCTCTTCCTGTAGTCCTTAAAGGCAGTATTTCTAAGAAACCTCATGGTGTCTGGTTTTGAATTATAAATGAAAGCCCCAGTTCTAGAAACACGGTGATGAAGGTCACCCTTTCAGCCAGCGATTGGTGCTGCTCTTCACTTTCAGCAATGCTGCCTTCAAACTGCACAAGCTGCAAGACCATGCTTCTTGCATCCAGTTACCTATGCAGGGGGTGCCATCTCTAACACAAATTCTGTGGATCTCTGTGGCCAATTCCTTCCCATGAATCTACCAGACTATGTAGAGCAATGCGTTTTACAGTTTTCTCAGACAGCATGTATTTTTCCTCTGAGACCTGCATTTTCTAGTTTGATGTTCTATGGAGCAAATACCCCCTTAGTAGCACAATGTCTTCCTCTGTTACCTTCTGGCTAAGTTGACTGTGATGAGAAATCATTCAACACTGAATGATAGCATTGTTTGGAGACATCCTGATCATGAGTAATTGTTATGTCATTGTTACTGCCAACTTCACATCGAAAAGTAAAGACACATCGCACCCCTGTTTTAAATCCTGAATGTGTACTTATGGCAATGTTGAAAATATTCCTGACACTAAAGGCAAAACTATCTGCTTGAACTAGGCATTAAGAGGCCCAAAGGACCACTATGGGGGTCAAATGAGTTACATTTTTTAAAAAGTTTCAACTCTCAGTTGTACACCTGAATCTGTGTTAATGTAAAAACATTCTGCCCTTATTACTTGTGTTTTCTTCATATTTTAGTATAGGAAGGCATAAGAAGTGTGTGTGTGGGGGTTATCTCCATTTTTCCAATAGAATTCCAAGCAAATTCTTCCTCTCCTGCCAATTATGTCTTTACTTCTCACTAGTAAAGACATCATTTAAGTGTCTGGGCTAAGCATGACTCTTAGATCTTTCTGCCTAATCCCTCTGACCCTCAGTTTTCTCATCAGTAGAAGAGAACCAAACAACTTCATCCAAGGGCTGTTATGAATATTTATTTGAACTCAACACACAAGACAGCTGTGATAATGTCCAACAGACTAGTAGACGGTTAAAGTTACGTGTGCTTAGAAATGCTCATTCACTGTTCAGCATGGGTTGGGTGTGTTTAATAGCTCACCTTGCACCTTACCAGGATCAAAAAAAACAGCTCCTAGAAGCCGTCAGTTCTTAAAACCCTGCACCTCATCAGAGACTTCTTGATCCTTCTTGAGGCAGTGATTCTGGATAGGACCGCCTGGGAGGACCATCAACCCCTAAGAGGTTCTACCCTGCTCTTCTGGCCCACTGGCAGTTAACGATTGATGACATATGAAGTTTCATTTTCTTCGGTGGTGTAGCCTGTCCTAAGTTGCCCATTGCTCTAGTAAATAAGCTCTCCGTCTTGCTCAGGCTGAAAATTTCCAATTAAACTTAATGAATCACACACATACAAAGAAGACACTGATGTTGGGGGAGAATGTATTTGAAGAAAAGTTTCCGTGGGAGAAAGAGGATGAGAAAGGGGGAGGGGATATGTGAAAATGACCCACATTTATTATGTAAATTGGGAAATATCAATCAATAGGCTCTCTATCTATAGTCATTATTTCTATATAATACCATTTCTTTCTGATCCTTCCGCAATTTCTTTGCAGATTATTTGGATTTTTTTTTTCACCACTGCTCTCACCTTCATCTTGATCTTACCCCTAGCAAAATCACCACAGCAGCCTAGAGATACATTTCTAGTAAGGGCCAAGACGAAACTTTTCGTAGTGATTTGTTTCATTCCCAACATTGTCCTAAACATTTGGAACAACATTGAATGAAATAAAATATTAACTATTTTTACCTATTTCTGCCCTCAAAAAGTACTTCCCAAGGAGTGAGGAAGTTTATGTGGAGTCTATTGGCTCATATGAGAGTATGGTACTCAGGAGAGGCAGACTGCTCAAGCGAATTTCAGCTTCAATAGCTAACTGCCCGGAACAGGATGCTTAGTCTCTGTCAATGTTAGTGTCACTCACCAGCTATTTACTGTTGTTGGGAAGCATGAAATGGGATGATAGGGCTCACTTTCCATCAGGCTGCACACATATAACTGATTGTAAATGTCAATGCAGATACATTAGCATTCTGCTTTGACGTCTGCTATTTGTTTCAGAGCAAGGGATGGTGTTGGTATTTGTGTTGACTTAAGAGTTCTCTGACTAGTAGTCTTCAGACATTAAATGTATTGATATTACCAGTAGATATTAGGTGACATCTAGCATTAAATTCTTATTAATATAAACTGAGAAAAAATAAACAAATCAAAAGACTAAGGAAAACAGGAAAAGATTTAATTAGGATATTTTAACACTGTGTTGACTTACATTTTTAAGATAAATGGGATAACTATTGTATTCTCATTTTTCTCAATGTTTGAGGATTGCTGAAACAAAGCGAGTGGAAAAATTTTAAAAGCCAGAGGGCATGGTTGACTTCAAGGAAGCAGAGTTTTCTGAGCAAAGCAATGCAATTGCATGTATGCACTTAGAGAATTTGTGATTGTATGAACAAGCCTTGTGCAGGCTTAGGCCACACGAAATCCCAGGATTGAGAGGGGGGACCATGAAGACCTCCCCTGAATAGGGAGCTCTTAGCAGCTGATAAACGCTGGGAGAGGGAGAGTCTGTTTTTTTGTTTTGTTTTGTTTTTTGTTTTTGTTTTGTTTTTTTAAGGGTGAGGGCTCTGGTGGTTTTCCATGTCCCAGTAAAGACCATGCATCCAAGAGTATATGGGCAGCACAAACTGTATTTAATAGGTTTTTAAAAATAAGAGGGTAGCAATGTCAGTGGGTAGGGAAGGTGATCTGGCAAGAGTTGGGGAGGGAAAGAATATGATCAGACTATATTGTATGAGATTCTCAAAGAATTAATAAAAAATGAGAAGTAAAGATAATTATACTTTCCAAAATGGTGACTATCAGGATTTGTTTCAAAGTTTATAGAGAAACTGAAACAATAATGTATGCTATTTTATTTAATATCTGTGATTATCCACGTACTTCATAATTGTTGAACTCTTTTACTAAGTGTTAAAGGGGTAGAATTAAAGTCTGTTTCCATGCAGAACATGTCTATTCTGGAAGGAAGTAAAAGGTCAAATGATTTATAATTTTCGGAAAGAACACTTAATTGTGTGTACTGATAAGATTAACACCATTACATAATGGGAAAGATAGAATAGCAGTACAAAAAACACTAAGAAAATATTTAGGGGAGTTTTCATTATTCTTTTGCAAACAATCATGAATTATTAAAACTTGAATGGATCAGGTATTGAATTTAGTGCTAAAGAAAATAAAGTACTAGTCTCTTGGGATTATAAAGGCCCTTGAAACCACAGATCTCCAGGGATATGATGGATATTAAGCATGCAGGACTGTCCTATCCAAAAAAAAAAGACCCAAACCCTGTTCTACCATACAGAAGACTGGGAACTGAAGGTGATGAACAGTCTAGTGGTTTGCATTATCTGCTGGGCCAAGGCATATCAAATGTTCACAACCAGGACTAGAGACACCCAATAGCCTGAATTATTCTTACATCATCTGTATAACCAACCACCTGTTTCCCCAAGCTCTTACAACCAGGACCAAATGACCTCTATGTTACCTGTATGACTGAGACCAGAGTAGATCCTTCCTTGGGTCTTTAAGCTAATACAGGTAACTTATCTCTATAATTCCTCTTCTTAGAAGAAATCATTTGTACTTTGACTTTAGTTTCAATGTAATTATGCCTCCTTGTGCACTGGGGATTGTATTATACCTTGTGGCTTATTTCCCTGCCTGTAGTGACACTTGGCCCCAGCACAAGTCAAACATAAATGCTTTGGTTGATCAAGGGTTAGAAAATGATAGGAACAGCTAGAATAGTAGAACAATGTGCTGAAAAGGACTATAGTCAGTCAGGGAGCACACACCCCATTCTAAACGAGCAGTCGATACAGGTCCTCCGAATGTCATACTAGGGGATACAGGCTGAGAAAGAGCAAACCACTGCTAAAAAAAAATTAATATTAAAGTGTCTACTCCTAATCCTTTGAACTTATTTAGGTTTTAACAGTTTTTTTCCTATGTATAGTTTCAGGCTAGTTTGGAACATGATTTTTTGACTCATTTTCTCAAGTTCTGGGATTATGAACATATGCTGCCATGTCAGTTTAGAATTAAAAATTATGATAAAAATTTTTTATATGCATTACATGTCAGGATTTAGACCCTTTGGAAATGAATATACACCCTTTTCATATTCTCTTGCTTAAGTTGTTATAGTGAAGGTCTCCAAATTTATCCTCTTGCCTCTGCCTGCATACTCTATCCCCACAGGCTATTCTGTCTGGTCCCCAAATCAGTGGACCTATCTCATTTAGTTTATAAATATCAAATGTATGGAAAACTCTGTAAATTAGCAAATCCATATACCTCTGCTCATATATTGTGTTACCAATATATCTTTCTCCATTTATGCTAACCCATCTTTTCTGTTTCTATCAGTGTAGTCCTTGCCTTCGTCACCCATTCATTTATTCATCATAAAACTTGTAGACTGCCTTTTAAGATACCTCTATATCTGTTCTATCAATAAGCTCTGGTATGTCTACATCCAATAGAGTAAATAGTCCATCTAGACTTGTGACATCATAATTTTCCATTGACACTACTTAAGACTGTTCATACCCTAGTTATGTTCTGTTGTGATAAAACACTGACCAAAAGCAACTCATGGATGATTTATTTGGCTTACAGGTTATAGTTCATCATCTGGGAAAGAAGCCAAGACAAGAAATTAATGTAGGAGCTTGAAGTAGAAACTATAGAATGTTGCTTACCGGCTTGCTTTGTGGCTTGTGCATTCTACTTTCTTTCCAGCTCAGAATCTCTTGCTCAGGAGTGGCACTGTTCACAGTCAGCTGTACCCTCTCACATAAATTACTGATCAAGAAAATGCCCGGCAGACAAACTAAAGAAAATCTGCTGGAGGCAATTCTTCACCATGGCTGCCTCTGCCTAGGTGATTCTAGTTTGTCAAGCTGACAAAAACCAACCAGCACATTTCTAACGGGTTACCTCACAGTGACTTGTGGGCCATTCATTGTAGTGTGTTATCCACATAGTCTTTTAGAAGAGGCAGCCATAATAGAGTATATCTTTGCTTCAAACTTAATGTTTGTAGTGGTTAAATATGAAATGCAAATATAAAAAACCTGGATGACAACACACTATGGTAGTCTGGTTTCAGTTTACTCCTCCAGTCTCATTTTACATCATACCTTGTTCATTGGAAACATTCAAATGCTTTGGGAAAACACAGTGAAGGCTCTTGTCCACATCCTGCTCACACAGATTACACATTTGATGGCAATAAATGGTCCTTGATCTAATAAGTTTCATACATAGTGCATTATGGCGTTGGGGGTTTATTTCTCAGGATGTCTATGTGCCTTCTGAGTGAAAAGTAGAAAAGGTAGGGTGAATTCTGTTTGGTTTGCTTTGTTCAATATACCTCACAGGACAGTCTTTGAACATAAAGTGATATACCACACAGAGTATGTACATGTGGTGATTAATAACTGATTATCCAGGGAAGCCAACTAGCCAACATATGTAAAGAAAACAGGCAAGAATGGCTACCTTTTGTACCGATCACCGGATCATGTATGGTATGGTGTGAGAACATGGTGGAAGAATCTGGTCATGTTGAGGAGATAGATTTCTGAATGCGCGTGAGAAAACTCCAATGAAAGATGAGTCTTTTGACCTCATTTTCGTCTGAAACATGGAATTCTTTTTTGGAATGTGCTTTCAGCTTCTTCAAGGTATAGGAGATAGGGATGACATTCCTTTGTATTACTCATTACAATTGGCAATTGCTATTTGTTTAAATGCCTCTATTGGGGAAAAAAAACCATGTTTGTGCTGCATGCAGCTTGTCTACCGCATGCTGCTTGCCCTTGTGATTATACCCTTTACTCATGTGACTCCTTTAAATGCACACAGTATAAACTGTCTGATGCTCTGTATAAAGTTGGCTATTGCATGAGACTTTAGTCTCTCTCTATCAGCTCCACCCTCCGGGGTCCCATGGCTCTAGAGCGGTAAACAGCACTTCACTATGGTCACATAAAATTGTTGAAGTAGTTTAAAGGTTTATGTGCTTATTTTTCCAATGTCTTTATTTTGAAATAATTTCTCCATAATAATGATTTTGTTTTTCCTAGATACCATTACTGTTGTAATCCTTGAGTGTTTTAATGTCTTAGAATTTGATAGTGTTCATATTCCAAATGACTTGATTAAAACAACAGGTTTTTGCTATATTTCTAAGTAAAGAGCTGAAACAATAAAGAATTGTAAATATTTTCATTATGCGGTAAAACAAAAAGTGAGCATGCTTTAAGGATTAGCTAGTGCTGCAGTTGAAAGGTCACTCATCACTCTGGCTCATGCAGCGGTTGAAACATCACTTGGGCTCATGGACTTTCAGTCAGAACAAGAGGCTTTACAAGTTAACCATTTGTTTGCTTGTCAATATGTATTTTGTAATAATTTGATCTCTTCCATAGCTTCTCAGTATTATCACCCAGAAAAAGAGGATAAAATGCAGTGTCTATCCAATGAAACTTTGTTACCAGCTGAAAGGAAAATTTTGTACCTTGAAGTATAAAAGTACATGGTTTTAATTGATAGTTAGCAAAGTATCATAATAATAGTACGTTTTATTCATTTCAAACTTAGAAATATCCACAAGCTATATTTTATGGGCTAAAAATGCTAAGTATTCAAAACTTCAATGAATTTAGATACATTGTTCTAGATGGGACCCTTTTGTGACTAACTACTTTTCGCTCTCTATGTTCCTTTACTTATTTTCTTCTTCCATATCTCTCCTGTTGCCCTCATGGTAGTGTTAGTGTGTTGAGAAGGTCTCTGTCTTTCAACAGTATAACTGGTGTCTCTGTAAGAGCAGTCTAGAGTTTTGAAAACACTTGAAAATATATTGCTTAAAATTATGTACAAAAGTAAATATATTCAATATGGACCAGAAATATCATATATTATGACAAAAGTAAATGTGGTATTCAAGTTTATATTCATGTATGATCAGTAGTTCTTTGTGTGTGGAGGAGTGTGTTGTGTTATTACATGTGTAGTGTATTTATTATGTGTGTAAAGGTGTACATAAAGATGCATATTTGTGTGCATACATGTGATGTGTGCTATATTTATGTATGCAAGGGTATACATGTGCATACCCGTGTGTACATATGTGATATGTGGTATATTTATGTATGAAAAGGTGTATATGCACACATCTGCTTGTGTATACACATATGATGTGTGGTGTATATATATATATATGTTTAAGGGTATATATGTGCATGCATATTTGTATATATACATGTGATGTGTGGTGTATTTATGTGTGCAAAGGCGTACATGTACATGCTCGCTTCTGTGTACACATGTGATGTGTGCTATATTTATGTGTGTAAGGGTATACATGAGCATGCATATTTGTGTGTATTCATATGGTGTGTCATATATTTATGTGTGTAAGGGTGTACATGAACATTCATGCTTGTGTATATGCCTGTGGAGGACAGAGATTGATGTCAGTTGTCTTCCTTGAACTTTCACCTTCCTTATTGTTTTTTATTTGTTGTTATTTATTTGAGTTTTTATGTTTTTGAGGCAGAGACTCTCAGTGAATCTGGAGCTCATTGACTAGGCTAGGCTGGCTAGTCAAAGAGGTCCAGGAACCCTTTTGTCTTTGATTCCCCTCTCCCCCACAGTGCTGGGGTTACAGAAGTGCTACCACATCCAGCTTTTTATGTGGGTACTGGAGAATTCAGAATCAGGTCCTTACGCAGGTACAGTATGCATTGAACCAACTGAGATCTATGCTCTACTCGGGATTTTATTTCCTATCTTTCCTCTTTCATTTCTTCTCTCCCTTCCTTTATTTCACTTCACCCTTTCTTCCTTTCCTCCCTTTTTGCTAGATTAAATATTTGCATGCCTATGTTTTTAAAAAAGTCTACAACAAAGTTGTAAAGATATTACCAGAAATGTACTTAGGTAACTCTGATGTGAGAAGCTCAAGGACAAATCAATAAAATGTCAAGCATTTATACCAAAGTATATAGGAGAATATACAGATAAATGTAATAGTTAACTCAATCATTTAGTTTTGCTTGGGGATTTTTGAGTATAAAATAGAACTTTAATGATGAATAAAGTATATGTTCATAATAATGTGAATTCTACAGGTTTTTCTACCTCTTTGAAACCATAACTGCTTATCAGAACAATTCAGCAATCTTCAATTCAGACAGCCAATTTAATCACTAGAGTGCAAATGGCTCAAAACATCGTGTGAGGGTTTCAAGTTCTTTAATTCCTCGGGTCATTACAAATAAAGTTTAAATATGAGAAATGAGTCTAGTATTTCAAGAGGGTAACACAGGTCCCTGCCTTCTTGGTTCCATACTGTGCTGTGAGGTTTATATTTGTATTGTAAAAGACAATTGAGACTACAGTATTCCAGGTGGACAGGAATTCTCAGAACTCTGTGCCTTGAAACTTCAGTGTGAATGGTAGTGCTTAAGGAAAGGAGAAGAGGGGGGGAATAGTGGGACTGGTTCCTTGAACAACTTTACAATAAGTTTTGATTTGTGAGGAGAACCTCACAATGCTATGACCTAACTACATTTCTGTATTCGTTTCTATCAGGAAATATAGGCTTGGTAGTTGAATCACCTGAAAGCATTAAGTAACACTTCCGGGGAATCCTACACTTTCTAAGAATATGAATTTACAATTGAAATGAAGTGGACGATCAAGGCATTTGGAAAAAATCCAACAGTGTATGAAATCATTTGAATAACTTGGGTACCTTGGGCTACAATCCCTTTTAACTAAATTTAATAGAACACATGAGATTTTGAGGGCTGGGCTACAGTGGTTTTTCTTGTTCAGATAACTTTAACATGAATAAGTTTGTAAATGTCTGTATATCCTTTAAAATAATATTTTCACTAATTGGGTTTCACATAGACCAGCTTTATCATATGATTTATACTATAACTTGAGTAGGTCTTGTAAATTAAAAGCCTAGTTACAGAAAGAGTATTTTATATTAGATTTGAAGTTGCTATGACTAATGATTCAGTATTGCCATTTATGTTGAACTGAATCTTGTGACTAAAAGTTAAAAGGATATTTATTATTCTTCATCGGTAAGCACAGTGTGTAAATACATTACAGCCTTGGGAAGCAGCTTTGATTCTAATACATACATTAGAGTAAAAGCTGAGCTAGCAGCTTCCTGAGGAAAATTTACAATTATATAATTTCTTTCCATGCTTCAACAGTGAAAAAATAAAGCTGCTGGAAGCAAACAAAACTCAAAAGGATGTGCTTAAAGTACCCAGAGACAGATTAATTAGAAATTCTACTCTCAACTGCCAAAATATTTACAGGACAATATTTCTACCAGATTTACACTCTCAAACGACCTTTACAAATCTTGCTTTTAAACAGTGAACGTAGTTTTCCGTTCTTGAAATTGAAATTTGACCTTGAAATTATAACTTGATGTTTAATGTCTTTTATCAAACTTATAATGTCTCTGATCCCCAAGTTATACTTATCTAAAATTACTAATATTATACATATAAAGCATCACATTCTGTAATCCTTAGTTTAGTGATTTAGCATTCAAGAGCAGGTGACAGACTTTTTTTTTTTATTGCTCCTTGAACTGCCTTTCCTTATTGCATAAGGCTTCCAGCTCTCTTATTGCAGGATGTCCCTCAACTGAAGCTTAGCCTGACGAAAGAGCTGCATTATACTGCAGCCTCTAGCCTTGCAACAGCACTCTGGCTGAGGATCAGCTGAGCTCAACAGAACTATGCAGGGCTAATGTACTGGTCCATAGGAATGAAAGCTTTACACTGTAACAGGGTAAGCTGCTATTTCCCAGCCATAGTTTGCTTGTTAGTTCTCTTATTGGTGTTGCTTTTCTCAATCTTAAAGCAATTATTGTGACAGAATGACCTTACATCCTAAGTTTCACTGCATTTTTAGCTGTCCCCCTCACTTTGCACTAAAATGAACTTCATGCACCCCGTTCTACTTGCAGATACCAACCACACTGAACAGTTCGGAGTTAACTGCACCAACTCACTGCAGTTGGAGGTTCATAAGATGTTCAATTTCGATTGTTCCCAAGTTCTAATGTCCCCCCTCATGTATTAGCATCCATGCACCAGAGCATGTTTACTTATTAGTAGAAAGAAGGAAAAAGTTCTTGCAGCAGACCAGAAATTAACAAGCATCAAGCATCACAACTGTAAGTAACTGGAAATTCATCTGATGCTCATTTGAGAACTTGTGTTCTCTTACCTTGGATATGAATAACTCTGTCTTGATCCGGAGTGTAGCTGTCTGAAAGGTGGTCAGCCCAACAGACTGAAATCAGCACCAGGAAAAGTAGACTTCTCATCCTTGTAGCTCAGACTCTTCTCTGCTGTAAGGATCACATACACAGAGGCTTGAGAAATTTGGAACCCTTCCGAGTGTTGCACTGCACAAATTATTACCGCCTTATCATCGTAGAATGGGTCTCTAAAAATATTTAACCCAATCTGGTCAGAAAGTTACTGTAGCAGCCTTTGAGAGCTGACAGCTGAGCTTTGAAAAATCTCAGTTTCTCAGAGGCAGCCCGAGTCCAAACAGTGTTTAACTCTGTCCTTGCAGAACTGTAAATCTAAAAATTTAAAACACTGTGCTTTTGGTATGAAGACTTACAGAGTCAGACAGCTTTAATAAGGGGGCAAATACTCTCTTAAAACGTTAACCCTTGAGTTGGGAATATAAATTAACAAAAGAGCAACTTGGCACATCTATTTTTGAATATTTATCCAGCTAGGCTCATTAGGAACTGCATCTTAGACCAGAGCAAATAAGGAGTATTTGCATGAGCCTTGACATCATCATTCATTGCACATGCGGCTTCCCAAGCAGGTTAGATTTGCTTCTTCTAAATAGAAAAGAGGATTTAAAAAAATCAAGCAGAAGCAGTGCCTTTGCTACAGATACATTTACCACTGTAAACACTGCTGGGGTCTATGATGAAGAATTGGAAATTTGGACAAACTATATTAGAATTGTGCATGACACCCCACTGCAGTCAAACGGATTGATTTTTCATTCATTACAAGCTAAAGTGCTGACACATCAACTTTGAGTGTCAGGTAGGTTCTCTGCAGTCAGCAGAGCCCTGCAGGGAATGTCCCTGCCAGGCTCACAGGGCAATTAGGCAAATGAAGAGCTGAAATAGAAAGAGAGGCAGAGCTCTGATCCTAAGTGACAGAGGCATAGTCATCTTTGCCTATCCTTTATTCATGACTGACTTGATAGGAGAGGACAGAACACCGCACTCCCTAAAACTTTGTTATTGGAAGGACCAAAAAGTAATTTGGAGCAATACAAACCTCCCATCCTTTGCAGTATTTTCAGGGAAGAATTTCAGTATACTTTGTGTTTTAATGTAAAAGCAGAGGCAAACATCAAGACAGACCTTCCTTTTGCCTCCATGCACACAGCAGCCTTAACACTACTGGCTATTTTTTAAAGCTGAAATTGCACAGTTCTGGCTTCTCACACTAATTTGTTTTTTTCCAGGAAAACCTGGCTCTCTGGGATACTTATATTAATGAGTTTACTGTCTGTTCCTAGAGGTCCTTGAGGGAGAATCTGCTTCCCAGGACTTCCCCAGGTCTCTCCTGGACTGAAAGCACACCTCTCTTCAGTTTTTGCATAGATACTCTGTCATTACCTCCATGCTATGACAGTAATCTTTCATGTCTGCTGGCAGCCTGTACCTTCATTATGTCACAGGAAGAAGATGGTGAATGCACGGCTCATTTATTTTGGAAAGCAAGTGTGGTCTCTTCAAAATTTTACTTAATTTATTAATCTTATTTTCAGAGCTTTGTTCTTCTGAAGGTTTTGTGAAATGTATTTTTGCACCAATGACTTTTTGCCCATAACACCATAGCTAACAGATATTGCAGATTTTCAATCCAAATTGTGCTATAGGTAAGCTATTAGAAGAGAGGCAATTTTTTAAATTTTTAATATTACTGGGATAATTATACAAATATGAAGTGATAGTGATACACTATCCAAGGCGTGCTGTGCTCTCTGCTTGCCCTAGGTGTCATGAAGTGCAAGAGTGTGCATTGTGAAATGAATAGACACTATAAAAAATGCAATTTCAACATCTAAAAATGAAACACATTCTAGGAAAAAGGTAAAATCAGTGAACACGATGAATGAAATTTGATTAATTTTCATATCACTGTGATCACATATAGTTTATAGTTCATGGGGAGCTATAAATAAATATACACGTTTAAAGTTGTGTGATTTCACTAATTCAATTACACAGTAGCCTTGAATTATATTACCTAAAATCGTGCATATTAGTAAGATCTAGATAGATTTATAGGGATATAGGTACATAGAAGCTAAAGATAGAGAGATAGATTGATGGATAGATAAGTAGATAGATAAATAGATGATAGACAGACAAACAGACAGACAGAGATGTGTGGATACAGCTCTTTTAATTCCATGGCTCAGTATTCAAACATAACAATAAAGGTACCTTCCACTGAGTTAAGGTGCCTCATAGCCCAGTTCTGAATGAAAATATTATTAGAATGTGCCTCTCTATATGTAGGAGACATACACAGACATTATATACCATCTTTGAAAGAGCCAAGCAAAGTAGTGAGGTCTGAATAATACAGTGGCAATCACAAAGACTGTAGAGTGTCCACACTGGTATTAATGCAATTCAGATAGGAACAGGGAAGTTATCTTTTCTTTTCTTTCTTTTTAATAAATGGCAGAACAACCACCATTTTAAATTAGGAAAGGAAGCTCTAGGGGCATAATTTTTAGGAATGGTAACAAATTGCAAACAAAGTGAACTCTACATACCCAACTGAGCCCTTTGAGCATATATGCTATATACCAAGGGTCTGCATGCTGGTCCTTTAACAGATGAGGTCAATTCAGACCTTGGTAGTTATACAAGTGAATGAATGAATCTGATTTGTGTTTTGAAAGACAACTCTAAATATTTAAGTATGTTAAGTGAAAATTTCCAATTCTTAATGTGAGTAAAATCAAAATATTAAAGATACTTTTATGTAACCAGCTGTTATTAACAGCTCCTGACTTAGGACTCATACTTCACCAGAAAAATCACACATTGACAGTCTTTTTAAAAGCATGCTTGAGGAGAGAGATGGCTCAGCGACTAAGAACACTGACTGCTCTTCCAAAGGTCCTGAGTTCAATTCTCAGCAACCACATGGTGACTCACAACCATCTGTAATGAGATCTGACACCCTCTTCTGGTGTGTCTGAAGACAGCTACAGTATACTCATATGAGTAAAATAAAATGAATCTTAAAAAAATGCTTGATTTTGTGTGCTCTGTATTTGTATGCGTAATGTATATGCATTTGAGTGCATGTATGTGTATGCGTGTGTGTGTGTGTGTGTGTGTGTGTGTCTATCAGAGAATGTGTGGAAATCAAAGGCTAAGATCCAAGAGACAGGATTTCCTACTGACTCTGGCACTCATTGATAGGCTAGGCTGGTAGATCAGTGAGTTCCAGGGTCCTTTCTCTTTATGCCTCCCACTGCTGGGATCACAGTCATGTGCTGTCTTGTTTGACTTCTGCCATGGGTAACTGGGGTCTGAACTCAGGTCCTTCTGTTTCCTTGGCAAGTATTTTGTCAAGAGACTCATTTTACCCATTTTGATTGTCACTAAGTCTCCTAAGCCTTGCTTAGCCAGTGTCCCAATGAGTTCAAATTGAAATAGCCATGGTTATAATAAAAAATGTTGTTCAGGTATTTCTGTTGTAAGATGTAGTCCTTTGGGTACATGTCACAGAGAGGTACAGCTGGATCATGTGTTATATATACTTCTAGTTTTTGAAGAACTTCCATGCTGGTTTCTTTAGTGGTTGCACCATTTTATATGCCTACCAGCAGCTAATACACATTCTCTTTACCCATAGCCAAGCAAGCATCTATTGCCATTATTTTTAAGTCTTGACTATTCTGATTGGGGTAAAGTTAAATCTCAAAGTAGATTTAATTTACATTTCCTGGATGCTTAATGATGTTGAACAATTTTCTTGAAATCTTATTACAGAGGTAATGCTCTTCCATGTTTATTGCTGCTCTAAAATATCCAAAATGCCTATCATCCAATGAATGGATAATAAACCTGTGGCACACTTATACAATGGAATGTTATTCTGCTACTAAAAATGAAATTATAAAATTCACAAGTAAGTAGATGAAACTGGAAATAATTATCTTGAGTGAGGTAGTTCAGACTCAGAGCGAAAAACGTTAGATTTTTCTCTCATATGCTAACTTTGAATCTTTTGTAGATGTCTCATTGAAAATAACCTCAAAGCAGGAAAGCAGGAACTAAGACCTCCTCTAGGAGTCAGAACCCAGGCTCTAGGAGAGAAACTAATACTATTATTCTGGGAGAAAAAGGGTCAGTTTACTTGAATGGTGTCCCTTCTGGTAGACTGACCACACTCCAAGTAAGTTCCTATTCTCAAGAATAACTGAACAACACATTTATATTTTATTGGTTTAGAAAAGGTAAAAACACAACGTCATTCACCTGTGTGAGAATGAAGATATTGGGGCAATAGGTAATGGGTCATAGACGAGCTGGGGAAGGTAATGAATATAATCAAAATGTATGATATTCTCAAACATTTGATAAAAACATTAAAAATATGTTCTAGTAGATATCTCATTGGAAAATGGTATTTGCTGCCAAGCCTGATGACTTGAGTGTAATTACTGGTCCCAGGTGGTAGAAGGAGAGAACTGACTCCTGTGAGTTGTCCTCTGACCTCCACTACATGTACATGTGCCCTTGGTGCCCCTCAGATGATAAATATGTGAATAAAAGTAAAAAAATAGAAAAAATAGGTGCTAAGCATGTAATTACACAATTTGGTTTTGGTCATAATTGGGAAGAAGGGTACCCTTTCTAAGGTAAAATTCTTTCCTTTTAATAATTTTTGTATTTCTATTCTATTCTATTCTATTCTATTCTATTCTATTCTATTCCATTCTATTCTTTATTTTGAGACAAGATTTCTCTCTGTACTTTTCACTGTCCTGGAACTTGTTCTGTAGACCAGGCTGGCCTCAAACTCAAAGATTTATCTCCTTCTTCCTCCCAAACTCTGGAATTAAGGGCAAAGAGCTACCACCACCACCAAGACCAAAGTAAAATTCTAATAGTCTGATACATAAATATACCAATATCAACAATCTGATACTATAATAGTCAGTTGCAGAATGTAGAGCTGTTTGGAATATAAATAAATGTCAAGAAAGAAGAAATGATTAGGGAAAGAACATAAAACTTAAACAAACAAACAGACCATGATGCATCTCCAGCCACACACATTACTCAACTATACAGAGCTAATGTTCCCTGAGGGAAACACAGAAAGAGAGTTAAGCCAGTGGACCTCTCTCCCTGTCACACTACATAATCCTGTGAATCAGATTGACTGTGGTGGCTTTCCTAGATTCTATCCTGCCCCAACCCCAGCCATTCCTTCCTACTGCCTTTCTCTCTAATTTTGCCATGAGAATATATTGCTTCATTGCCTTTGGTGTGATCCTTTGTCCATCTGGTTGACAGGAAAAAGTCAAAGCCTGGATGTTTTTATCTTATTTTATATATATATATATATATATATATATATATATATATATAAATTAATTAATTTTTTCACACTCCATATTTTAATTCCCTGCCTCCATCCATCCTCCAACTGTTCCACATCCCATACCTCCTGTCCAACCGCCTGTCTCCACATGGATGTTCCCACCTCCCACCCCACCTGACCTCTAAACTCCCTGGGGCCTCCAGTCTCTTGAGAGTTAGGTGCATCATCTCTGAATGAACACAGACTTGGCCATCCTCTACTGCATGTATATTTTGAATTACACATTTTTTAGATTATAATACAGTTATAACATTACTTCCTCCCCTTTCCTCTCTGCAATCCCTCTCATAACCCCTCCCCGCTCTCCTTCAAACGCACAGCCTCTTTTTTCACTAAATGTTATGGCATGCATCTATATGTATGTTTATAATATATAGTCACAAAAATAACTTGGAAAGTCCCACTAATGTTTCTTACATACATGTTTTACAGGCTGATCACACTGGGAAACCAACTGGTGCGTTGTTTTCTGGGTAGACGATCTCTCCAGCCCCCAGCTGTCCTCAGTTCTTTCTGTAGACCTTGAGGACTTTTCCCCTCCAGTCTAGCATGCCCACTGATATTATTACTGTTCAGCTCACATTTCAACAGTCACCTTGGTGAGACTTTATCAAGGTAGCTCCTGTTAAATTTAATATTTCCAGGGATTCTCAGTTCGTGCTGTTTTTGTTAAGGAAGATGTAAGCACATCTTATGCGTAAATAAAAATTGCTTAGTTTTTGTCATTTCTTTCTACATGTTTCCATAATGGGGTTTCTTCTCTGGTTTAAAATTTCAGAAATCTCAGATAATTATGTTAATCAAATACAAGCAGTTGGACCCAGGAGCCTTGTGACTTAAAAGCCTATATTTATTCAGCATTGAATAATATTTTCTGTTTCATTTCCATGTTTTGAAATCAGTTTACTTCTACATTTTCTTTGTATTTTTTCTGTCTATTCGTGTGTTTTTATGCTTGTATTTCTCTATTCATTCCCTTACTTTTTACTCATCATTTCTGACTATATGTCTTTTCTTCCCTGCTTGTTATTGTGGTCCATGAACTTTACACTAACTATGGATCACAGGATTATTTATTATCCAAATCAGACCACAGAGCACAAATAACTTCGTGTAACTGCAGCCTATAAGCTGAGAGTCTCTTGGGGAGATAGAAAAATATAATATGAATGTAATCAAGAACAGGCAAAACTAATTTTCATTCCTTGGCCAGGTGCAGGTGCATTCTAGTTGTATGACCCTGGAAGAAGCCTTTTAACAGCTCATGGTCACATTTTTATTGTTCAATTGAAACAGTTAATGTCAATGCCAAAGCTATACATTAGCAATTTAACTATTATTATTGTTGTTGTTGTTCTTGTTGTTTACCTTTGGTAAGGATGGCAAAAATGGAAAGGAGAAAATTTTAGGTAGATATTCCCTTCCCTTCCCTCATTATGTTACCCCCACTTTCCTCCTCTTCCTCCTCCTTCTCCTCCTCCTCTTCTTCCTTGTTCTTTATTGAGGCTTATGTTCTAATCTCTTCTTTCTTACACTGCATTTTAGGACTGCCCATCTAAGCAAAAACTTGCAGATTTTTTTTTAAAGGAATGGTATCAATAATACTTAAGTGGTAATTCAATTCTTCTGTGCTCTTGCCTGTCTTGTTGCTAGCTCTCTATTGGAAAATATTGACGGTTTTTACAAACTCAGCAACCTCTAATCAAAGTACATTGACTCAAACTGTTCATTGGCCCATCTGAGCCTTAGGTAAATTTGGGCTGGAGGCACATACCTCTCAACAAACCAGATTCCTGAATGACTTCCGAATAGCTTATACACGACTCTGATAGAAATATAGTAAGGTACATATTACTAAAAGTACAAGCTGAATATGATGTTTATAGAGCTCACATATGCAGCTCTTATGTGGGAGCAGTAGTATGAAGATACATTAAGAAGCAAGCGCAGGAAACACTTTTGCTGTGTAAGGGTAACTGAAAGTCTCGGACAACCACATGAGTAAATTGATAATACACATATAATATATACTACATACACATATGATAATATATAATGATATCATATATATATATATAATGATATAATATATATGATAATATATAATTTTGATACACAGGTTATAAACCCTTAAATTTCAGCTTTTTTCTAAGATGACTTTAAAAGGTTTGCACAGGACTTTCAGTTAGAATTTCATTCTTTGATTTGTTCCATGACTTTCACGTTTTAGATAGGATTTAGAGATATGCTGGAGATAGTATTGTATATTATTTTGAATATATTTAAGCAATTTGCTGACAATGGAAGGAATAAATAGAATAAACTATGTCTTCCCAATGTATTCTAACTTTTTCAACCTAAAATATCAATCTGAAGTTGTTGACAAAATCCAATTCAACAACAGGAAAAAAGCAAGGAAGTTGGAACAAAAATAAAAATGGGCATTTTTTAAAGTTTTCTTTTTACTTAAAGATAAGCAATGCTTAAAAAAAAAAAAAAAGGATTTATTTATTTATTTTAGTATTTGAGTGCACTGTCACTCTCTCCTGACCACCAGAAGAGGGCATCACATTCCATTACAGATGGTTGTGAGCCACTATGTGGTTGCTGGGAACTGAACTCAGGCCCTCTGGAAGACCATTCAGTGTTCTTATCCGCTGAGTAACCTCTCCAGCCCTAGGTATTCTTAATGGCATCCAATATCTGCATTCATTATCTCCCAGAAGCATGCCATACACAGAAACACTGACGCTTTCAGTTCAGACATAAGACTGTCAGGATTAATATACTATGTACTTTATTATTATAGAATTGGCTCTAGTGAGTCATTCGCACTCTTTTGAAGAGAAAAGGTTTAATATATGGACAATAGAATTTAGCATCTCAGAGAGATGTCCAGTGTAGTACAGAAGCAATGATGGTTACTTCCACCCACTTCTAAGAGCTCTGTCTTGATGCTCCTAGCATATTTTCTCACTTAAACTTTTTCAGCTATTTGAAATTGCTACATCTTCGAGTGGCATGTGGTTGATGCTTCCAATTTTAATATAACCAACTGGGAAGTTAATCCTTAGAAGAGAAGTCAGGAACAAACCTTAAAGATGACATATTGACGATGATCATGATATTAAAAAGAAATACACTTTTTTCTCACCCTCTGTTTATGGAAACTTAATCTACATTTCTTGACCTTAAATTTCCTATTTACCATATATTATTAATATCCATGCAGCAACCAGTATGACTAGTATATTGTGATTCTTTATAAGTATATTCTTTATTTAGGGCAGAAGAAAGCTTCACATTTTATCATTGCACATAAAGAAGCTCATCAAAAATCAAATAAGTTTATGAACAATTCTTGAAAGATTGCTAAATCTTCAGAATATGAAATGTCACTGTTTTCATGTTTTAGGCAAACTCATAATTCTTTCAAGGTTAAGATATTAAACTACATCCAACTACCATGGTGTGTTGGCATTGTGATAGTCAGCAAGTTATGGAAATAATCCCACATGTTAGAGGTAATATTGACCAAAATAAAAATTTCATTAGTACATTCATTTATTCTAGCATAGACCATTTGCTTTAAAAGTGAAATACCAAGAATTAAGGGCAGCACAATTAAGAGTTCACAAAAGTTTTCTTTTTACTTAAAGATAAGCAATGCTTTTTTTAAAACAACACTGCCTTGCAGCTAGTGACGCAGTCAATCAGATGAAGAACAAGCCCACAGAATGGGGTAGCACTTTTGCAGCTATGCTTCTGACAGCCGATTAATATCCAGAACAAGTAAAGAACAACAACAATCACAAAAAAGCCCTATGTCTCATTCAAAATAACGAACCTGGAATTTGGGCTGAGCAGTTGAATTCTCAAAGGAACAAACAACAACAACAACAACAACAAAACAACAAAAAAAACAAAAACAAAAACAAAAAAACGGCTATGTAACATCTTAAAAACTGTTCTTCCCTAACAATTGGGAAATCATGAATCAAAACAATTTTGAGATTTTATCAATTTCAAACATTTCAACATTTCTTTAATTTCAACAATTTTGTGATCACCAAAACAACCAAACAATTTGATCAACAAATTCTGAAATGAGTGTGGGGAAAAAGGAAACCCTCATTCACTGTTGGTGGTACTCCAAACTAGTTCAGCAACACAGAAATCAGTGTAGAGAATCCTCAAAAAACTAAAGATAAATCTACCATATGCTTCAGCTATCCCTAAATGTCCTTCAACCAAGAAATGGATAAGAAAAATGTGGTACATGTATACTATGGAATACTATACAGCCATAAATAAAACTGAAATCATGAACTTTGCAGATAAATGCATGGACTAGAAAAGATCATATTGAGTGAGGTGACTCAGACCAAGAAAGACAAACGTCACATATTCACTCTTAGCTTCCTATCTCCAGCTTTTCAGATGAGAGTAGTACAGAAACAAAATCAAAAGGGTCCGTTGTGGAGATGTGGTGGAGGAAGAGCAATAGAGGGAGAAGTCCAGGGTGCAAATGATCTGAATGGAACAAATGAAGGGGCTCTAGTTAGGGAAGGGGAATGGAGATAAATACAGGTGGAGAGAAAAAGATAAAATAAAACTTAGTGTGTTTGAAAAGTCTTAAAGAATTATACTATAGATTGCTTAAAATACCTATAATACACATAAGTCAGTGAGTAAATAATTTATATATATAATATATTTAGGTATATATTTATATTATTTTTACATATTATATTTATGTATAATAGTATATAATATATTTAAACTATACATAGTTTTAATTTAAACTATAAATTTAAATTTAATATAAATTTATATTTTTATTAAATTTAAATGAAGGGAGCTCCAGCTAGTCCCAGTGGCAGGAGTCCTTGGTGTGATGGACAGCAGGCTTGGTGGTGGGTGTGACTGAGCATACAGAGAGGTCATTCTCCTGGAAACTAGGTGTGGCTCTGTAAGAAAAAGCCTTCTCCATAGCTCCTCACAGTGGGCCCGATGAAAAGAGATGATCCATGGTTCTGAGACATTTATTGCCATGGCAGAAAGTAGATGTGTAAAACCATACTCCACTTCTCAGGATGGACCTGAGATTAAATACCTTTTGTAGGGAGGAGTGTCGGGGAAGGGAATCTTATTGGCAACTCCCTCTGGGCCTCTAGGTACCCCATTAGCATGGATATCTCTGTCTAGAGCCTATGTGACCACAAGTCACATCTCTTTTCCTATTGTCTTGGTCTGAGATGTTAGGGATGCCTCCTCTACATGTGGAAGGGCTTGGGGCATTGTCCTTATGTGACTGATGGCCACAAATCTATTTTGGGGAGTTGGGAGGCTGTGACTACATGACAGGGACCTGATGCCAGGAGCAGGCGAAGCTCCTACTGTCTCTTCAGGGTCTCCCAGGCTTCAAGCCTTTAGCTCAACCAAGAACCAGGCTTCTCACTGTCTACTGTCATATATACATATACATACACATGCACATACACATACATATCCACATACATTACATATATATATACATAATATACACACACATATGCATATGCATACATATACATATATGTGTGTATATATATTATATATATATTATATATATACACACATATATGAAGTTTTTCTGTCTGTGTTGGAATGCTACTCCAAAGAAACATAGACCATGATACAGAAACTTTAAAACCAGAAATGAGAAGTTCCCTTTTAAGTACTTACTCAGGGTTATCTGAGAGACTTCAAAAACATTGCAGGCTATTGCTATTGCCCTTGGTTACCCCCTACCCCTATGAGAAAGGTAAATTCCCTATTCACGAGGACACTATGCACTTCTAACAAAGGGCCCAGAGATCCCTAAAATAGAACTGATCTGAAAACCTCCTCCCTGAGGACTAGCATTCATAGTGCCAATATGCCCTGCAAGCTATCAAAGGAGAGATGTAGCCAATACTCCTACCCCACTATGATGCCTATAAACCACAGCAATGGCCAACATGGTACAATAATTCTAATGGTGCAGTAACAGCATATATATCTTAGTAATAAACAACAGTTTCCTAATTGGACTTAAGATCTACTCAACCTGGAGAAATAATGCCTGGTACTGGAAATGTAGCTTGTTGGGTTGGTAGTTTTGTGTGCTGTGCAAAGATTATCTTGATATTATTCAAATGCTGATTTACGTACCAGCAAGATTATAGGCCAGACTTTGGTTTTGCTAAGTATCACCTTGGTTCGTGTTTTGTAAACATCCTCTCCATGATTGGTTTAATAAAAATCTGATGACCAGTAGCAAAGCAGGAAAAGACAGGAGGGACATTTGACAAAGTTAGAAACTTTGAGAAAGAGTCTGGGGTGGGAGAGTTGCCAGCTGGACAGGGAGGAAGAAGCAGATGCTGGGACTAGAGCAGAGGTAGCCGGCCACATGGCAGGTGGTAGGCCAGGCCAGCATTGTCAGGTGAGAGGAGCTCAGAATCTGCTCACTGATAGTGCCAAAGCTTATAATAAATCTACAAAGTCTCCATGTTATAATCAAGGAGCTGGTGGTCCAAAGAAAGTCCCATTTTGCTAGACAACAACCCAGAGCTAGTGAAGCCATGAATCATGGAGAAGTACCTACAACTACAACTTTATTGAACCAACATAATCCCTAACTACACTCTAAATGTTTGTCCTTATACCCACAGATAAGTACAGGTCTCACCCTGTGTCAAAAGAAACCTCTCTTTGCAACAGATAGAGATCATTACAGACAACTACAACCAATCAATATGCAGAGTTGTGAAGCTCAGTCTCAATAGATATATCTACAAAATAACTCTTGTACCTAAGGCTCAGGGAACACTGACAAATAAGTGGTCGAAAAAGTATAAGAACCGGAGATCAGGAAGTTTTCTGTAAGCCTGTCCCCCAGTAATGTAAGAAGCTATATCTATATATAATCTTACCAACATGATTGCCCAAACACAAATTTAATAAGAATCACACAAATGGGCATGATAACACAGACTAGGGAAATTTCATAATGTCTCAACCCTAAACAAGAACTACAGGCATCCCAGGAATGCTGAGACAGGAGCAGAAGTCTTTCCCAGGAAAGGACACATTGGTTATCCAGCACCAATGGTCAGCCCTGAAGATATATATACAAGTTACATTATGCTCACTAAGCAGGTTGCTATATTTAGGAATACAGACACACACACACACACACACACACACACACACACACACACTAAATAGTTAAAGAAAATGGCCAAGAATTTGAAAGACCAATAGCAGTGGTACATGGGTGGTTTTGGAGTGAGAAAAAGAAAGGGAGAAATTATGTAATTGTATTATAATCTTGAAAAATAATGTAATTTTTCAAAAATCAAGTTAAATGACACAAATATAAAGAAAATATACATCTATTTTAGCACTGCTTTGAGAAAAATTCTCCAAATAATGAAAAAAATTAAAAATTTATTATTTTCTGTGTGTCTCTCTGTGTATATGTGTGTGTTGTGTATGTATGCGTGTATGTTTGTGTGTATATTGTATGTGTATAGAACGTTTGTCCATGTGCGAATGTGCTCACTAAGGTATTCATACAGAAGTGAGAGGACATCTCTGTGGAGCCAGTTCTCTCCTTCTGTATCTACATGGCTTCTAGGGATTGGCTAGGCTCAGGTTGTCTTGTTTCAAGTACACATGCTCAGACACCTCACCAACCAAAGAAGCATAACTTTAAATGGTGTGTTCATTGGGCATATTTGCAAAGGAAAGATATATCCTTAAATTTCACTCATACTTGATCTGACAATCAAAATCCCAGTAATAAAATCCCACAACAGTGCATCATCTAAGTAATATATGGTTTAACTTAAACTATTTTCTTCATGTATGAAGTCAATTGTGTAATTGACATTATCAATGTAGTAAATTATATTGGAACACCAAGGGCACTTGTGCTAACTTCAAAAATTCCTAACAATAAGCTAACTGTAACCCATTTGCTAGTAAATTACAATTTGAAGAAATACTAGGAGCATTTAAAATGGATTACAAGATCCTTTTAGTCAATAATGTAAACATTTATTTTAATCCTAAAGAAACTAAGAGCTGGGACTGGAGAGAAGGCTCAGTGGTTAAGAGCATCGCCTGCTCTTCCAGAAGTTCTGAGTTCAATTCCCAGAAATCACATGGTGGCTCACAACCATCTGTAATGGGATCCAATGTCCTCTTCTTGTATGTCTCAAGTGAGCAACAGTGTACTTACATACATAAAATAAATAAATAAATCTAAAAAAGAAATGAAGAGCTTAGATTTTACAAAATTAAAAAGACAGGTAAAACAAAACAACTTCCTTTATTAATTATTCCTTTAGTTTCCCTTTCAAAAAGGGAAATAAGTATCCCCTTATATTATAATATAGAAATATGAAACCAATTGAGATGTTTTAGGATTCTTCGAAATGTAGGTTGTGTAACAGTGAGTCCCATTCAAAACATATATGCATACAAATAAAAGAACATAAACCTCTTAGTTACAGGCTTTATAATTTGAGTCACAGTTGTTATACTTTTAGAAGTAGGATATATAGGAATAGGGAAATTGATTGTAACACCACTTGAACTAAATTCCTTTTGAAAGTGTTTCTAACAAGTAACAAAGCTAGAAGACTTCATTTCATTTGTAGTTTTAACATCTCTTTTAAAGCTCAAAATATAAACAGCTGTCACTTAAACACCATGATTACACAGACTTTGAAAATACAACTGCAGATCATCTGCTGGAAGCTTTGCTGCCATTACAAATGTGACAGAAAGACATTGCTTACATGTCCCTAGTGTAGAACTGACAACCAGCTCACACATAGCATGGATCATATAAATAACATCTACGTTAAGTAGGGACCAGATTGTGATGAGGTTGGGAAAGACTTGAAGTACCTCTGATTGCGCTATTTTTGCTCCTTCCGATTAGTAGTTAAAACATAAACTATCAGTGACTTACTGAGGAACATGTTATGCTTAGTTGTGAAACACAAAGATCTAGCAAAGCTCTCTGGTAGCAGTGACTACTCTCCCTTCTCCACTTTGTCCCATCTCCATCTTTTCATTGCTGCATTGTAGACATCTTCAAAGGACTCTATGCTGGTCTGCTACTGCTCGACATCGCATGGTACAGCACAGTTTCATCACAGTTAACTATCAGTCTATGAGCAACAGAGCCTATTGCAGCCTTTGATGGTGTCTAGAAAGCACAGGGCCCAGGAAAATACATTAATCACCCAAAAGCTTGGTTAAAAGAGACCTAATGACTTTGTGTGATGCAAAATACCATTTAAAAATCCATCTTAATGATTTTTAAATATTATGTCATAGTATTTTGTATGTCTGCATTGTGCATGTATGTGCAAGGTATTCATCAGTACAAGTACATATGGGACCCAGAATCTGACCATAGGATGTCTTCATCAATTGTTTATCCAACTTAATATTGGGAGATGGCCTCTCTCACTGAACCTGGTGACTGCAGTTTAAAGTAAGACTGCTGACTGATGAGTCCTCAGTATTTGCCTGTCTTTACTCTGTAGAGCTAGGAAAGTCACAAAATCCTGAACAGAACTACAACAAAATAACCCCCTACAGACATGTAGACTATGGCTGGCTTTTCCCATGGTCACTGGAGACCCATATTCATGTCCTCATGCTCAGACAACAGACACTTTACATACTGTGCCATTTCTTCAGACCCCTGGTTTTTAAATTATGGTGATATCTTAGAGCATTTCTTCCTTCCTTCCTTCCTTCCTTTCTTTTTTTTTTTTTTTTTTTTTTTTTTTTATTAGATATTTTCTTTATTTACATGTAAATTTTCCCTTTCCCAGGTTCCCCTCCAATAAACAAACAAACAAACAAAAACAACAAGGACAAACCCCTTTTGCCTCCCCCCTCCCCATGCCTGCCACCCTACCCTCTCCCACTTATTGGCCCTGGCATTCCCCTACACTGGGGCACAAAACCTTCACAAGGCCGAGGTCCTTTCCTCCTATTGATGATCGAATTTGCAATCCTCTACTATACACATGCTGCCAGAACATTCAGTCCCACCATGTATAGTCCTTGATTGGTGGTTGGGTCCCTGGGAGCTCTGAGGGTACTAGTTAGTAATTGTTGTTCGTCCTAAGGGGCTGCAAACCCTTCAGCTCCATAGAACCGTTCTCTAACTCCTTCATTGGGGACAGTGTACTCAGTTCAATGAATAGTTGTGAACCTCTACATCTGTATTAGTCAGGTATTGTCAGAGCCTCTCAGGAGATAGCTATATGCTTGTCCTTCCTTCAGTCTCTGCTCCATAGTTAATCTCTGCCACTCCTTCTGTGGGTGTTTGATTCCCCTTTTTAAGAAGGAATGAAATGTCCACCTTTTGGTCTTCCTTCTTCTTAAGTTTCTTGTGGTTTGTGTGTCGTTCTTCCTGTATTCCAAACTTCTGGGCTATTAACCACTTATCAGATAATGCATACCATGTGTGATCTTTTGTGACTGGGTTACCTCACTCAGGATGATACTCTCCAGATCCATCCATTTCCCTAAGAATTTTATAAATTCATTGTTTTTAATAGCTGAGTAGTACTCCATTGTGTAGATGTACCACACTTTCTGTATCCATTCCTCTGTTGAGGGACATCTGAGTTGTTTCCAGTTTCTGGCTATTATAAATAAGGCTGCTATGAACATGGTGGAGCATGTGTCCTTATTACATGATGGAGCATCTTGTGGGTATATGCCCAGGAGTGGGATGGCTGGGTCTTCTGGTAGAACTATGTCCAATTTCCGGAGGAACCACC
>JADRCD010169343.1:8595-21095 GCA_019843815.1 Montemys delectorum | reverse complement strand
CCTGGCCTCCGTTGTAGAAGCAGAACTTTCAGATTTGAGGTTTTTATGTAAATTCCCATTAGGAGGCCGGTCACAGAAAGGACTAAGGAAATCTCTGGTAAGGGGCCCTAATGCTAAAAGCACTCCGCCACAGGTCAACCATTCCATTTTCTCTAGAGCCTTCAGTGTAGGTTGGGGTCGGGCTCACACACTTAGGGCTCACTCTAATAGAAAGTGAAGGCGTTGGGATTTGAACCAGATGGAGGCTGTTGTAGAGCAGGGGCTTTAGAGTTGCATCGAGACCGGGGTTTATCCCCCGATGGTGCCGGATAGTCATGGAGAAAGTATCTCTGCATGAGCTAGAGCAAAGGTCAGCCCTTGGTTGAAGCTTGTATGACAGACAGACCTACAAATGTGGATCTTCTGGCTGCACCTGAGCTGTAGGTTTATGGATGGGTAACCCGTGGTCAATAAGGATTTCACCACAGGAGTTTGGAGGCTTACTGATGATACTGCCTTGGGCAAAGAATCACCTGAGATTTCGGTCAGAGGATACCAGTTGTCATTCAGGGAGCCAGGCAGGGTCTGAGACAGCCCCACGCCAGTGATAGAGCTCCACCGCTCTGCAACTTGATCTTTAGATTTTGGAGGTGGAAGAGTATGGGACTCATCATTCTCTCTCTCCCACACACATCTTATTCTGCTGGATCCTGGAGACACAATGATAAGAAAAATGTAGTCCCTGCTTTCTGGAGCTTGGGCTAGCCTAGGAAGTTCTTTACCCTATAACTATTAGGATATAGTCAGAGGGGGTGGGGGAGACCCCACTTTCTCTTCTGTCTGAGGAAGGCATGCTAAGAAAAAGGGTCAGTCAGGAGAAGAATTGAGCCCACTTCAGAAGCTCTGAACTCCAGCTTCCTTTAGATGTTTAAAGTCTGTGTTCAGATCTTACTCCAGGCTAAGGAAGGTAGGATCTGGACGTGTATTACCTGCTGAGAAGCTCCTGGGTGATCCCAACATGGAGCCAGGGCTAAGAAGCATTACAAGCAGACCCCTTCACTGCCCCCCTCCTGCCCTGGTTAGCACTGGGATGCTAGGGTTGTATACTTATGCTAATCCTGGGGTTCTGGGATTTCCTGGTGAGCTAGACCATGCTGGAAGGCCCACATTAGCTCCAGGCTGCTGTGCTAGAAGGGAAGAAAATGGCCCAAGTCCTGTCTGGAATTTTGATTAGTCTTATGTAAGCTGTGTGAATATTGCTTTTTTTTTTTCCCCTCCAGTGACCACAGGCAGAAACCTGAGACTAACATTTGGCCTCTTGGCAGTCTTTTGACAGGAATCGAGCTCAGTGCTCTTGGAAGCCACTTAAGAATTCTGGCTAAGAAGATATCATGTACAAGGCTGGATCTTGGCTTGTGTAAGAGCCATAGAGAAGGTGGGCATATGTTGCGTAGCAATTTCTCCTAAATTAAAATATCCCTCTTAGAGGGGAGAAGAAAGGCTCGGAAGCCTCACAAGCCTCTTCTCTTAGTCACTGTATCATTGCAGTGGAGAGGCATCATGACCAAGGCAACTCAAGGCCACACCTTCTTCAACAGGGCTATAGTTTCTAATCTTTCCCAGTCTACCAACCAAGGACTAAGTATAGAGTCTATGGGGGCGGGGGAGGGGAAGGTGGCATTCTCATTCAAACTACCATAGCTCTGGAAGCCTGGACCTAAGGAGATGCACAGAGCTCCTGAGGGTTAGGTGAGCACTTGCTGGGGTAGGTGGTACTGGAAGAGAAAGCCTTCAGGAGAACTGCCAGCAAGTTGGGCAGGAAGCTCCAGGGATGCACACATTATTGGGAGGGGATATGGGTCAGTGATAAAGCTGCTGTTGAGTTACCCATGCCCTGTAAATAACCCCAGTAATTTCCTTGGTTCCCCAAACTAGAGAGCTGGGTGAAATTCTTTGGTTTATCATGACTGTCCTATCTGTAGTAAATACATATTTAATTCATATAGCTCCTCTGTCCACCAAAATCATAGAGCATAATACATTGTCATAGTTGGTAGAAAGGGGCCCACTCAGAGGTTAAGCACACTGTCTACAGGGGCAAGAATCTAGCCTATTCTCTAGGGAAGGGTAGAGGCAGACTAACCACAGTGCATTTGGGCCTTCCTTCTTGATTCACTTCATCCTCCCAATAAAATTTTTGTGCATAGAGGTCAACAACCCCATTTCCAGGTGGAAAAACTGAGGCCTCACTGTGTGTGTGTGTGTGTGTGTGTGTGTGTGTGTGTGTGTGTGTACTCTCATGCGAAAGCACACTTAGACAATTTTTGCCCCTTTGGCAACATATTAAAAAAGAAAAGTTTTGAAACAGAGACATTACATTTATGGAGTCAGAGAACTTTTGGCATGTGGGGCTTGCCTGTGGGAATTCCAACTCTAATTTTAGGCTCCATTGATCACCTTGACCAGACACCTAGTAGGGAGCAAGGAGCCTGTATTTTTAGTTTGTGTTAGTCCGTTGTTCTGCCTGTTTCTAAAACTGATGCATGTTCTTTGTAAAGGAAATAAATAGTAAATAAATAAGACCACCCAGGGAATAGAGAGACGACACCATCCAAGACGCTTCTTAAAACCTTTTTTTATATAAAACCCTTTTGCATTTTTCAGATAGAAACATACTCCTCAAAATGGTTTTCTATAGTATTTGACATTTTTATAGGCTCAGTCTCTTTCTTTATGTCCTTTGTAGTACATGGAAATATTTCTTCTTACCACTAAAAATTCAATGATCTTCTCATTGTGGACAGTTGAGTTGGATTCAGTTCATGGCTTTCGGCAGTGATGTGCAATGGTTACTGTTGCACGTACACCTCCAGTCTTAGGGTGAGTTTCCCAAGGTGGGCCTTCTGGGTGAGGGGACAGACACTTGGACACTGGTATAAAATGCTTCCTTGCCAGTGGGTTGGCTCTGAATCTTGACATTAAGCCACCAACAGAAGATGAGAAAGCCAATTTCTTTACCCTGTGCCAAGGTATCGATGTTGTCTAGTTTCTTAAATATTTGCTCATTAGAAGGGCCAAAGTTACATCTCATACTGTATTAATTTTATTTATTCTTTAATTCATTGAGTTTTAATTGCACACAGTCATGGCATTCCTCTTTTTGTTTGTTTTTGCTCATAGTAAAATTTTTAAAGTTTGAGGAAGCACTTATAGTCTCTTGCAGATGCATCAGTATTTCATAAATGTAGAGCCGGTAACTACATGTACGAGGCAAGTAACTTCCACAGTGTCTTGCTCATTTATTCATCATTGTAGTAAAACACTACAACATGTACTTGTAAAACAGCCCTCTCCCCCCTTTAGATAATGTCTCTCTACATAGCCCAGGCTGTCTCAGTACTTGTCACGTAGACCAGGCTAGCCTTAAACTCACAAAGATCTAATTGACGCTGACCCGAGTGCTGGGATTAAAGGTGAGTACCATCACACCTCTTTTATTTCTTTTCTTTTCTCTTCTTTTCTTCAGGGTTCATAAGTATTTTCATTTTATTAGGTTCCAGAAAAAAATTGACTGAAACTATATTGAAAATATCATAAAATTAATTTTTTATGTTTTGTCTTTTTATGCAAAAAGTTCATACATCTACTTCCTTATTCTTAATGTTTTGGTAGAATGTTATACTTTTCTTTATATATGCCTTGCACATTTCATTTATAGATATTTTGCATTTAATGGTTACTATTGGAAACATGTTATTTTTATGTTTTGAACTTAATTTTTGTAAGATGGGGGCTCGATGCATTGCACAGGCTGGGTCCAAACTTGGAGATTCTCCTGCCTCCGCTTTCACAGTAGCTGAGATTACAGGCACACCCCATCACACCAGTTTTCTTAAAAGTGAACATTATTGGCAGAAAAGGAAGTTATTGCTATTTATATATTTAGGTTTAAGCCACTACTATGAAATGAATTTTCCTGATGTTAAGAATTTTAGCTCATCTGAGTTTGCTCTTTGAATGAGTGGAATATAGGAGCGAACTTCCTAACACTTAGGCATGAGAGCATCTTTCAGACAAACCCCACTTAAAGATGGAACATTTTTTTACATTATTATTAATTTGCTTAGCTTGTCTTTCTTGAGTCAATCTCGCTGTAATTTCCAAGGTAATTTGCTCACACTTTCCAATTTATTACACTTGCTACCAAACACTCTGCTGTCATTCCCAGTTTCTCCATCTGTGTCACCTCCTCTAATGTGCTGATTTTGTCTTCATAGAATTGATCTTCTCTTACCAACACTGAATTTATATTATTAGGATGTTCAATTACTTATTGATTCTACTGTTTCCCAACTCATCAATACCCGGGTTTATTAATTATTTTTCCTTTATTTCTGTTATTTTTTATTGCTATTCCTTCTACCTCTTGAACACATGGTTTATTTTATTTTCTTGATTTCTTGTTTAAAGGCTGAGTTGTTTTTTTTTTTTTCTTGTAAGACCTGATCCTCCTTTTCCCTCAGATCCAATAGGATAGCTACATAAAACAGGTCCTATAGAATTGTTACATAAAGATTCAGTGGGATTGCTATATAAATCTCCAGTTTTCACTATAGTAAAAGAGTCAGAAATGAAGTTATCCTTTAGGTGGGTAGTTATTATATAATTGCTCCCCTCTTTTTTATTTTAAGACAGTCTCACTTCATGGACCTGACTAGCCAAGAACTTGCTTTGTAGACCAAGCTAGCCTCATACACCCGGAGATCCGCCTTCTTAGTGTGTCACTATGGCTGGCTGTCAAGTTGTAATCAAATGCCTTTTGAGTTTCCAAGCTGAGTTTTTGTGTACTTTGCTTATCTCCAGCTTCGTTGTGCTGTGCTCAGAGAATGCGTTCTGCATCATCTTACACACACTGAGAGGTATGGCTCTTTTTGCCCTGTGTTCTGCAGCTGGTCAATTTGTGACTGTTGCAAGGATTCTGGGAAAAACGCACATTGGATTCACAGGGTGTGTGTCATTTTGACACAAATCAGTAGCACAGTTCGATAAGTTACATATGACATGCAAGGACAAAACTCTAATTATGACCTGCTGTTATTGTAGCTAGCTGGCAGCTGTGAGCATATGTTCATGGGAACTGAAGGAAACCGGGTTTTCTCCCTTAGTACCACCAGTGTCCTGGGAGTGCGGTGACTTGCTAGGATTCTGATCTCAGCTACAGACCAAGAAGCAAACATGGGGTAGACAAAAGAACATTACCTTGCTCATATGTTCCCAAGCTCTGATCCCAGCAGCACAGGTCTCCAGTGCTCTGGCCTGTTACCAGCTGTAGTTTGCACATCCTCTTTTAATTTAATCACTGTTGTAGAGGCATTAAGATGTGAGCCTTTTAAGAGGTAGTCTGCTCTGATAAGCAGACTAATGCCGTTCTGAATAGGATAATGGGTTAATGGACTACTCACCACAGGCATGGGCTCTGAGGAAAATGAATGGATTTGACATATACTTCTCTGTCTCACACACCATGATATGGCCAATACAATAGGCTTTTGCCAGATTCTGGTACCATGATTTGCCTTCCTTAGTCTCTGGAGTTATGAGTCTCTGCTGTTTCTAAACTACCTACTCTGATATTCTGTTATAGCAGCCAAGAGTGGACCAATTCATCCATTCTACATCCACACTGCCCAGTGCCTTCTGGTCACTTGGTAATAAGACTGCCAGTCCTTTCAAAGCTCAGAGCAAAAACAATTCAAAGATAACTGCGTAGCTCATAATAAATGAAGAAAAGGCAAACACATCCCCACGATGATAGTCAACAGAGGGCCGGTGGTAGAGCATTCATGAGATCCCCTGAGCCTGTGCTGGGTGCTCCCACCTGTCACTCCGGGCTTAGCCTGAGCTCTTCTCCATCCAGTTCCGTGGACCTGGTATCTGGTCTCAGTATCTGGTCTTCCCTAGACAAATGGCTTCCTGTTGGGTTTGGCTAAAGAGGATCATTTTCCTAGAGGAAGTGGGGAGAGAGCTTGGTGCTGCACCTTCTTGCTGGTTGATGTCTCCTTTCGCCGTCCCCAGGCTCCAAGCTCCACTCTCTACTCTTCTGTTCAGGAGTGATGATGGCACTCACCCCAGGGCAATGGGATGGCCCTGGCCGTCCTGGAACTCACTGTGTAGAGCAGGCTGGCCCCCAGCCAACTCAGAGGTCCATTCGTGTCTGCCTCCTAAGTGCTGGGATTAAAGGCCTTAACTCTAGAGAGCTGATTAAAAAAAAATTTTTTTTAAAAACAGGTATTTCAGTCCTAACTTATTAGCATTTGACCCAGACAGTGGCATACTCTAGGCCAGAGGAAGTCAGGACTGGCTATAACTTCATCTCAGACCCTGGGATTCCAGGCTGGTATGCTTATTTCTCTACTGTTCACACATTTGGATCAAATTCTGCTACATATACAGGGCTAGGGTTGATTTATAAGCACAGGAAAATATGAAAAATAATTCCAAGATTTGCCACCCCCTTCACTGGAATCAAGCCCAGCTAATCTGATCTTTTGAATCATTTCAGGAGAGTGGGAGGGAAAGAGGCATATGTGCACTGGTTCTCATTTCGATTTAACAGTCCTTCTTTCTTATCTGTATTTCTTTTACTTTTTAAAATGAAAAAAGTGACTAGTTTTTTGTTTGTTTGTTTGTTTGTTTTTTTAAGAAATAACGAGACAGGGACATGCAAAGATCTTTGAGGCAAAAAAAATTTTTTTTTCAGTCAAAAACTTTTGGAGGCCTGGTGAGATGGTGCAGCAGGTGCCTGCTGCCAAGCAGACAACGGGGAGTTTGATCCCAGGAGCTTACGTGGTGGAAGGAGAGAACTGACTCCCAGCAATTGTCTCGGGACTTCCACACGTGTGTCCCCCTCCCCCATATACGCATTCCCTTTGTGTGCTAGATTCTCAAGTCCAAACAGTATTCTCACTGGCCTCCCTCCCCGCTGGGGATCTGGCTTCTCTCCAGAAGTAAGAACAATAGCTTCTGATTATAGCCCCTGAGCTACCCTTCGGAATGAAATGTAAAGCCACCTGAACACTATTCAAAGTTTCACCCATTGTGGGCTCTGCACCTTCTGTCGGATCCATGCTGAGCTGTGTGAGTTCTCCCAATCCTCTCTGCAGACTCAGGCTTCTACCTGTTTGTGCATGGCGCGCCTTCTGCTCATCTCACGGGGCAGCCTTCTGCCCATCTCACGGGGCAGCTCGTTCTGTCTCTCTTTGAATCATCTTTCTCATCTGTGTACTGCCCGCCCCTTTGCTTTTGGACAGCAAAGTCTCGGTGGTGTCTCTGGCTTGTACTGCCGCATCTTCCCTCGAAGGCATCATGAAGCCGGGACCTCTTGTAGCTAGATGCCCGTTTGTTTCCCAAGCTTTTGGGGAATTTTTTATTTTTGTATTGAATACATTTTTCTGTGCTCCCTATTCAATCTCAGCAGTTTCTACCCTTGAATTCCTGGTCTCTTTCTCTCTCTCTTTTAAAGCTTCATTTGTTTTGTTGATGATTAGAGGTAGCATTTTCTCCATCATGGATACTTTTGTTTCTATGTGCTCATTTTCTCTGTTGGTGAAATTTGTATTGGATTCATTATTTCAAATCTTTTGACTTTTCTCTCTCTTTTTTAAATACATTTCCTTGCTGGATTTCCTATCTACACTGCTGACTTTTTTTCCCCCCACATCACTGACTATGATGTTCGTTTTGCTGCTCCGAGTCCTGAAGTGCCTTCCCCATGCCTGCTTCCTGCTTGTTGATTTCATCTGAGGTCGTTGATCACTTTTACAAATAAACTTCTGAGTTCTTCACCTGGCGTTTGACCTACTTCAGGCCTTCAGTAGTCAAACAAGGACTTAGGGTCTCTTGGAGGGCTTACAGTGCTTTGTTTTGTTGTGTTGTGTTCCTGTGGTGCAGTTTTCGTCTCTTGGATAACTTCAATCTGGTTTTACTGAGGGATCTTCTTAGTGAACAGCCTATACTTTTTTACTAGTGAGTGAGTGTGTGTGTCTGTGTGTGTGTGTGTGCATGTGTGCGTGTGTGCGTGTGTGTGTGTGTGTGTGTGTGTGAAAGAGAGAGAGAGAGAGAGAGAGAGAGAGAAAGAGAGAGAGAGAGAGAGAGGGAGAACATGCATGTATGTAAGTCTACGGTTGACGTCAGGAGTCTTCCCCTGATTGATTCCTCGTATTCATTGGTGGAGGTTCTCTCAAATAAACACGGTTTGCCAATATAATCAGTCTGGCAAACTACTTTCTCTAGGGATCAGTGCCTTTGCCTTCTGAACACTAGAATTATAAGTGAGCTGCCACACTTACTCAACATTTGCATGGGACTCAGGGCCTGAACTCTGAGCCTCATGCTTGTAAACTCTTTGCCCCCTGAGCTATCTCCCCATCCTGAGCAGTTTACTCTTGAAGCATCTTAAGTCTTCAGTACCACTTTTGGATGAGGCTTCTGCTTTTCTGTTTCCTGTCTCCAGCTGGAGAGCTGTATGTTGGAAGCAGTGTAGAGCTTACTTCATTTCACTATATCACCATTGTGGGGCATGTGAAAACCTGGGAGAAAAGCCAGGGCCATCTCAGGAGCATGTCCAGGACCTCACTGAGGCAATGAGACCCAGAGGTCCCTCTGCCTTATTCCCCGACAGTGAAGGTTTGTGTCATTTCCTTTCCACAGGCATCAACTCTGCAGTGAAAATTGGGCCCCTTCTTGGGACCTATGCTACCTTCCAACTCTCCTGACTGACATGTGAAATGCTCCTATCTCTAGCACAAGAGAGACTATCTAGCTCTGGACAATAGGGAAATATGCTAAAGTACACAGCCTGGGAAAATAGCAGTGAGGGTACTGTGTAGGCTTAGGGGTTCTCAAATGTTCTAGCCCACTGTCCAAAGGTAGGGGGAAAAAGATGGTAAATAGGGAAAGAGGATGTGGACCTGTTTACAAGTAATCCTTTGGGGCGATTCCAATCTCAGTTTGTCAGGATACCACAGCAGTTCAGTAGTGTCTGGATACCAAACACGAATCAGTAACAGTGGCACAATCCAGCAGAAACAGCCAGGCCTCTGCCGAATGTGCAGGAGTCAGCAGGAGTGACCAGAACCAGCCTAATCCCAAGAAGTTCTCTGCCCCGCCTCTCTCAATGAAGTGAAGACTCAAGACCAACAGCATTGCAAGGCTAGCTCTGCTAGCACCCCTCACTGTCTGTTAAGTCTACTTATATTCTCTCCAAATATCACATGTCCTCTGATGGGTCTTGCAAAAACATCACATGAGTCTGCATCACATGACACCACCAGAAATTTCCACTTCAGTAGTGTGGCTAAAATATTTACTTATTTTTTTTTTTTTCATGATGATGATGACGGTTGTGTTGCAGTGTGTATGTATGTACATGTATGCACGCACACTCACACTAGGGGAGTCACTTATAAGGGCAGTATGTCCTCTTAACCACTAAGCTATCTCTCTAGCACTAGACCTTCAGTTTTTTAGGTATGATTTAAAATAGGTGATATTTATCAAGCTGAGGATATACTTCTGAATTTTTAGTTTCTGGAAAAATTATTTTCTTCAAAATGATAAAGTAGTAAACTTCATCAAATACTTTTTTCTGTGTGTTGTTATTAAAATTTTGAATTTTCCCACCTTATTAATATGGTAGACCATAACTATGTCACTTCATTAATATGGCTGATAAACGTTTGATACTAAGCCAACATCAAAATTTTGCAAAGAAAAATTCTATGAAACTCTATTTAGTAAATGACTGAATGAAGCAGTTAAGTCTCATTATGTGGTAAATTTCATTGTGAACCATTTTACCACTAATCCAATAAACATGTTTGGGATAAAAACAAGCCATCAAATAAACCCAATATTCCAAAAAAAAAAAAAAAACCCAAAACCAAAACAAAGTACTTGCTCCTGTAGCACCTGGGGCATCGAAGATTCTTGTCTGTTGAACGCTTTTTCCAATCTGGTCATGTGACCTTTGGAGATGCAGCTGTGTCAAGATGAAGCTTTGTGTTATTAAAAGTACTTTTCTTTTTTGAATCATTGTATAAAGTCTTCACTAATAATATTATACAGAAGAAAAGTTTTACAGAAGGCAGAAATAAAAGAACAGGGCACAAACTAAAAGGAAAAACTCCAAGAAACTCCATTTAGTACTGGTATGTATATATTGCTGAACCTGATGACTTAGTATTTTACTGAGGATTTTAAAATCTGTACTCATGAGCCATATGCTTTATAGCTTTATTTTGTTTATTTTTATTTTCGAACTCCAGTCTCCTGAATTTGCTATTCTGGTAATGTTGGTATCAGGAAATGGATTGAGGAGTGTTTCTTAATCTGTTTTTTAGACTAGATTATGTAGGATAAATGTTAGTTGTTCTTTAAATGATTAATATGGTATTGGAAGCCCTCCTAGCTCATAAAGGAAAATAAAAGCAACTTGAAAACAAAACAAAACAAACAAACAAACAAACAACCCCAGGATCATGAGGTCAGCCAAGGAGAAAGGCAAAGTACAAACACAAAAATTTATATTAATTTTTATAGTATCAGTAGACACACGGAAATCAAAATTAAAAATACAAGCGTCTTGGGAGATGGCTCATTTGCTAAAGTGCTTGCTGTGTGAGTGTAAGGGCCTGGCTTTCACTTCGAGCACCCATAGGAAAGCTGGTGTGGCAGTGTACACTATCACCCCAGGGCTGGCTTTCACTTCCAGCACCCATAGGAAAGCTGGTGTAGCAGTGTACACCATCACCCCAGGGCTGAAGAGACAGGCCGATCCTTGGGGCTCTCTTACCAGCCAGCCTAGCTGAGCTGGTGAGCCCTAGGTTTAGTGAGAGACCCTGTCTCAAAAAATAAAGGGGGGAGTGATAGAAGAAGACACTCCCATGAACCACTGGCTTCCAAACACAAATGTAGACACTCGCCAATTCAATATCATTTATAGTTGCTGAAAGATGAAATTCTCAGATATAACTGCAACAAAATACATAAAAGACCCAAGCACTTCCAAGCAGAGAAACTGACTGAGGAAATAAAATACCTAAATAAATGAAGACGTATTGTGTTCCTGGGTTTAAATTTTCAACTGACTTAAGCTGTCAGAAGTTCATACAGTTTTAAATAAATTCCCATTAAAGTTGCAGCAACATTTCTTTCTTGTAACACAGATAAGAGAATTCTAAGATGTATACTTAGAATAGCTGAAGGAATTAAGGTAACCTAAAGGCTAAAGGTATCAGGAATGCCTCCAGCTGTTACCTAGCTATGTAGTGTTGGCAGAGGGACTGACCCAGTGACTGAAGCAAGACCCTGGGAGCAGATCCAAACAGAGGCAAGAGGATTTAAGAGGATGGCAGTTCTTTCAATGAAGGCGCTGGAGCGCTCAGATCCCCATGAGCAATTATCTGCATCTCTAGTTAAACCTCCATGTATGCAAAAATCAACTCAGAATGGATCCCAGATAAAAGCTCAACATGAAAACTTTAAAACAGGTAATCAAATCATCGGTACATAGGCTTGGAGAGTAAGTATGTACAGTAATAGGAAGATGAGATCATCTACTAAAAAAATATCAATGCTTCAGACTTAGTTGAGGTTAAAAACGACCTCGTTAAGAAGACAAAAGGAGAGCTACATATTGGGGAGGGGGAAATACTTTTAAGCTGTATCTCTTGAATGTAATATATATGTTTATAGATATTTACATCTATGTATACATGTCACTCAAGACCTAGCAGGAAAACAATCCAATTAGAAACTAGATCAAATAAGGATGTACAGATGGCATAAGAAAAGATTGTTCAAAGTCACTAGCTGTTATGAGAACAGAAATTAAGGGCATGAGCAACCATCACTCATACCTACGAGAAAGTGGGTGGGGGTAGGGAAGAGACAGTGCTAATTCTGGTGAGGATGCAGGAAGCTGAGTCCTTACCCATGGCTGGGAGGCATGTAAAATTGTACAGCTGCTCTGGGAGAATTTGGCAGTTTCTTCCACAGCTGAGCATGTGCTCACTCTGAGACCCCCTAAATCATACTTCTGGGCACTTACCCAGAGAAACGAAAATTGATGTCCATACAAACTTGTACAGAAATGCCAATAACAGCTTGAGCACAGTAGTCCAAGGTTGCAAAGAATCTGAAGTATCTCTCAGTAGGTGAATGGCTAGTTTCTGTATGGTACATCTGTGTACTCAAAAAACCACAGCTGACCCCAGGGAGCTTCAGAGACGCTATGCTGTGCAATAGAGACCAGTCTCCAAAGGCTAAATATGGCATGATTCCATTGACAGAACGTTATGTTTCCTGTTAGGCTAAGCTTCCTCAGCCCACTTCAGACCTCGCCTGCCTGTCTAGGGCAAGGTAGCTCAATGCCCAGTGGCTTCACTTTAGCCAGTAACAACCTGGTGCTGACTGTGGTGGCACGTAGCCTGTATATACCTGTATGTATGTATATATATATA